>JANHGB010018881.1:0-51540 GCA_026283785.1 Coracopsis vasa | reverse complement strand
TGGACAGGATGAGGATCTGAATCAGCGGGTGAGATACTCCATCGCTGTTCAGAATGTTTTTCTTAGACAGTAAACGGGCATTGAGGTCTCAGAAGGACTCGGCTCTGAGGCAGCTGCTTGAAATTGTTTCTTGGTGTATAGTAAGACACGCAGCCAGTTGTAAAAGGCTGTTTTTAGATCATGGACATATCTGCCAGCATAGATAAGGAGCTGCCTGCCAATTCCAGACGTACACACAAGACATTTAATCAATCACACACAAACATAAACAAGCAAATAAACAAGCTCCCCCTCCCATAAACTAATCAAGCTTTTTTTTTCCTTCAGATGAAAAAGGAAGAAAGAAACAGCCTGCTATTCTTTTGGTTTGTTTTTTCTTCTTCCTATTTCTAAATAAAAGAAGGGGCACACATACTATATTGAAGCTGGAGCTATTTAGATACATAAATAAAATATGCAGATTTAGGAGTTAGTTTAGCCCTATTTATCTGGAAAATAAAACAGAAATAAAATCATAAAACTTTTGCCAGCTTTGTTAAATGAAATTGGAATCCCTACATTATGTGGGGGCCTTCAATCGTCACACTGTGAATCAACAAAATCAGTTAATGTTGGGCTCAATTGGCCAAATTGATCATACATTAAAACTGATTTAATTACTTAATTGTCATTAAAGTAGGGATAAATTTGGCTAAGTCACTTTGGTTTAAAATGCTAGTCTTTCTGTAGAAATCTAGGAGGTTTGGAAGGAGCTGGGGCATGACCTTGTTTAAGATTCAGAGTAATGATTTTCATTTTCTTGATAAGCCTGGCCTTGCTTTCTTTCTGCTGGCCCTGAAACTTTCTCTCTTCTATTGAGGAACCTTCAGAATTTACTTTAACTGAAGAAAAAGTGCCCCAAGACTTTCTGAGTATTCAAGTAGTGGATAACATGAATTTTTAAGCTGACATAACAAGTCTTAACATGGCTTGTGATTCATTCCTAACATAGCCAGGCATAATACTAGAGATGTTAGAGTATTTAGAAGATAGCACTGCCAGAGTATGTGCCATAAATATAAAAGAGAATAATTAAGTCAGATCCTCTCAGGATGAACATGCTAAACTGAGACGAGAGTGCATGTACAGTATATTAAAAATAAATACATGTGCTGCACAGGCGGTGGTTCAGCTGTCATTTGAATTCAGTGAAATTTTTTATGCAAGCTGATTTCAGTCAAGCTACTCATGAGAGCAACTTACTTTCATGCAGAAATGGGCTCATGGAGTCACTGACCTATTTCTGACCTGAAGCCAAGGTAGATGCAATAAGACTGAAACCAGCCATTTTATTTCTTTGATTATTTGTGGTTCAGTGACTGAGTCAGCTGGCTGGAGTTCTCTTCTTACTTGTGGTGTAATGTTGAAAAAGTCATTTCACCACTGTGTGCCACAGTTTCCTTAGCTATAGGTATGAATAGCAGTGTGTAACCATCTTTGAAAAGAGCTTTGGGAATTGTGAAGTAAAGCATGTCTGTGAAAAGTATTTGTATTATTTTCACTGTAGGTATTCACCAACTTCAGGTTTGTCCCTTTTTGTACTCATACATAGCTCTGTTCAACTTTCAGGTACTGTGAACCTGGTTTGTAGTTGTAATTTAAGAAAGGTGTGGGTCTCGTCTAAGTCTTTTTGTCATACCTGCCTGCCAGATATAGATGCCTTAGACATCCTGGAGCATCCAGTGGTGGGAAATGACAGTAAGGCAACTGTATCCCTCTGTCTAGGCTTATTTCAGTCACCATCATGTAGGCTGCTAGTGCCATTTGAGGTGAAAAAAAGACCCCTGTGTGGGACCCCTAAGACCCCTGTGTGGGGCTGGCAGGTGTGGTTAAAACTGGGAGAGAAATATGCCCTCCTGGATAAATATGCCAGCAGGATACCCTTGGAAATAACTAGAGCTAGGTGTCTGCTTGAGTGATTAAACTGAGCTTTCTGAGTCTTATCTAGGTTGTGCTGAACTGTTCTTCAGGCTCTTCTGACTGTATTGCACACATTATAATGGAAAGGCGTATATGTGAAATATGAAATTGTGAGAAATTATCTGAATTTGTGTATTAGTCCTGAACTTATTTTTTTTCTTATTTCCTTCCTTCTATTTTGGATAAGATAGGATAGACTAGACCAGACAAGACTAGACTAGAATATTTCAATTGATGGGGACCTACAACAATCATTTAATCCACCTGCCTGACCACTTCAGGGCTGACCTGAAGCATTAAAGCACTATTCTAAACTACAAGTAATCCTTTTCTAAAATATGCCTTGTTTTCTTTTATAGCACATTCAGTGTGTTGTTATTTTTCCTGAAGATGTCTTTTCTTGAATAAAGAACAATAAAACATTACTTTCTAAAGTGATGTTTTGAAAGATCACTTTCTGCTATAGCAAAGGGAGCTGCATCAATGGATGCAGGGAAAGTAAATACGGCAAAAAGAGTCTGTTTGACTGAAAAATCATTTACTATTCTGCATACACTGAAACTGTGCAGTGCAAAAAGGCCACAAAATATTTCTATAGTGTAAGAAGTTAGTATAGTATCATGTTTGAATAAAATATGACTCATAACAAAAGGGAATATGGTGTTAGGTAGATCATGTACAAGCACTGAGGACATATTTCTGGTTCATCTATCTGTCTGGAAGTGAGGAGAGGTCTTTTCCTTGCTCTCCTTGAGCACACTGCTGCACTTTCCAAAGAAATACTGGGATACTGGAAGGACTCTCTCTGGAGACCTAAGCCTGTTGTAATTATGTGACAAATGTTTTCTGGAGTAAACTGACTTCATCCTTCCCTTGATCCCAGCACTTCCCAGCATGGGATGTTCATGGAATGTTTTCTACTTTAGGTAAGGACTGCAGAATAAGGTGCATAGTATAAACTCAACAAGTATCTACAGAAGCATGTAATCCACTAAATATGTTTGGGAAGGCTTGTTTTACATGAATAGAAGTTGTTGAAGAGCCTGTGTTTTTGGGGAGTGAGTCCTTGGAATTTAAATGTGCTACCTCATCATCTTCCAAAATGGCCAAAGCACATGCATGGGAAAGTGTCTTCTTTTTTAAAAAGATTGAAGTTTTCTTACCAGGTGTTGGGAGGAATTTTTGATTGCATGCTTTTCTGATGTATGCAAATAAGATGCATATGAATAAATCAGTTAAATGCTTAGTTTAGTGTTGTCAAAGTTATTGCAGTAATAGTAAGATGGAAATTTTTATAGCTACCTGTAGTTATAATAAAGTTTGGAGTTTTCAAAGGCATCTCTTCAATTTGGCTACCATAAAAAAATTCTCAGCCTTCATTTACTAACATGACATAGTAACTTCTGAAGAGTTGCATGTGTTTTATTCCCTGCTAGCAACTAAGGAAACATTCACCACCAAGCCTGAACTTTGGCAGTCCTTGCTGCTGTTACAGGCTGTGTTCACGTGGATGGACGGAGCCATTGCACCTCCATCCCCACTGATGTTGATGCACCAACTGCAATAATTTTTCAAGTCAATCCCTGATTAGTTAGGGGAAGGTCAGCTATTTCTGACTGGCCTCGCCCAGAGAGAGAAACAGAATGAAGCTCTGCCATCAGTGTCCTAAAATAGAAGGCCCTTTTCATCTGTCAGGCTTGAGCCAGCCACATGGAACACAAATTAGGAGATGCAAACCGAATCACAAGGCATTAGGAGGAAGGGCACAGGCAGAAAGTCAAGTGTAGAGAAACTTCTTCAGATATGAGCTGTATTCTCCAAACAGCTTATTAGTCACTTTCCCAATAATTTTATTTATTTTACTAAAGTACTTAAGGAGTTTTTTTGTAAGATAACTTTGACAATGAAACTAAGTGTGGGGGTATTTTTTGGAGGCTTCTTTGCAGCTCTGGGGGTTTTGCTTTTTTTGGTGGCATTTGGAACTGATTATTGGCTTCTTGCTACAGAAATAGGAACATGTTCAAAAGCACCTGAAGATGCTGGGGTTAGTATGGATGTTTTTATTTATAACAAACATTAAATATATAGGCTTCTTGGATGTGTTTATTTTGTTAGAATTTATTTCTGTATGAACTTTGGAATATTCTCATTTTGACCTTCTGGAGACTTATAAGCCTGCTTTAAACCCTCTTGTAACCAGGTATAATTAGCTTTAAAATGGATTTGTATTTTGTGATACTACTTTTGTGATATAAGATTCTTTCAAATGAAGTTCAACTGTTTAGACATGCTATAGCTAACCTCTACTCAGATAGGCTGAGTTTCATTATGAGGGTGGTGTTTTTTACCTCAACATTTAATTTCAGTTGTATGTTAATGCCTTTTTTTTTTGTGTATTTTTTTCATGCCCATAGGGAGAGAAGGCCACTTTCCATCATGAAGGTTTCTTCTGGAGGTGCTGGTTTAGTGGAAATGTAGGAGAGAATAATGCCAGCATGTGGAATTTCTGGTATAGTAAGTAACTTTTTCATTTTACATTATCTACAGTAGCTTGTTCTCAAAATTGCTATGGTTTTGATGGTGTTTTTCTTCCCATTTTATGAATCACTGGGTTTCTTACGGTTTCTTCAATGATCAGGTTCTTTAGCTACCCTAAAATAAATTCTTGACAAACATTTTTGTGTGTTACAGGAAACCCTGGAACAAAATGATACGTGTTTAACTGTCAACTTACTCTGTGAGTGTTTTGGCTGCCCTGTTAACCTGAGTCCATTCCTATCAGGACAGTCTCTTGCCACTTAACGTTAAACAGACTGTTTGTTTCTGCAATGTTGGGAAAAAGAGCTTAGTGGTTAGGATGGTCCATGAATTTTTGCCTGGAGGGTTTTTCCAGCTAGTTCTACAAGCAGGTTACAGAGGGCATGGGTAGATGATGTGCATGGGTAGATGATGTGCACGGGTAGATGATGTGCACATCATCTCCAGAAAAATTTCTCTACTAAACTCACAGATGACCCTTTGCTTTCTTTCACTGCATGCAGATAGTATTTTACAACCAAAATCTCCCATGAAGAGAGGTCAAGCAAAACATCCTGTCTTTGACGCTATCTCTGAGGTTCAGAGCTCCCTCTCCTTATTGCAAGATTTACACAATCCTTGTGAAAAGCAGATGCCATCATACAAATTTGAGTTCAATAACCCATGTTTTCCTAACTATATTGCTTGGTCTTAGGTGGCAAATGTAATATTCACTGTAGTTAATTTTCCTTTGTTACTTATCTGGAGAATTCTGCGATCAGGTATCTGAAATTTAAATGTAATTTAAGCTATAGTCAGCTTTTATCTTTCACAAGGAAGCAGGTGATGTTTTTATAAGCATTTAATATAAAGGGTGGAATTACCCTTCTCTGGGGATATTGATTCTGTAAACTAAACTCATATGTAAACTTTCTGAAGATGCTTGATATTTTTCATTGTCCTTTCACAAGAGAAAAAGTAATTTCCTGAGATTTTTTTGTTTGTTTGGTTGGTTTTTTTGTTTTTTTTTTCTGTGGGACATGCAATAATGAGATGCACATAATTAACCCTCACAAGTGAAAAGTATATATGCATGTAAAAGTATACATATGCATTGCATATAAATTGAAGTGTGCCTTCAGTAAGGCTGCTTTACTGTTCTCAAAATCTGTGTTGCCCTTTAAAGAATATCCTTGGCTGGATAACAAGGCTGGTATCTCTTACCAAACTAAATCCACTGTAAACTATTGCCTGAGAAAAAAACCTGGAATTTTGACCTGTGGAACCCAGTTTGCCCATTTGAAGAATAGGCTTGAAATATTTTCTTTTTAAGGCAGGAAATTATTAATCTTAATCTTTCTTTCACTTTTAGCTAACCAGTCACCTTCTAAGAATTGTACACATGCTTACCTGTCACCATTTCCTCTTATTCGAGATGAACACAACTCAACCTCCTATGACTCTGCAATCAGTAAGTATTTTTTTGGCTGCAAATGGATTCAATGCCTATAGTTTCAAGAAAACCATTTGTATGCTTCACTGTAAAGCATCCTTATCACTCCACACAGTATAATTAATAGTTTTGGTGTTTCATACTTCTCATAATTTTACAACATACATATTTAAGCCACTATTTAGCAAAGTATTTAAATGAATGCTTAGCTTTAAACATAATGGCAGAATTATGGTAATTTCTAAAAAAAAAAAAGATATATTGTCTTTTTAAGTGCTTTATTTTCTGACATAAAAAGTATCTTCCTTGAACAAGTACTTCTCATGTATTGCAGTAAACCTGGGATTTTTTTGGCAAATAAATAATCACATGTGGAAATATATTGCAATTTTACTTTATGAGGAAGCAGTAGAGGGGCCTTGATACTGTCGAAGTTTATGCAACTAATTCAGATATACTGCACTGACTGCTGGATGTGCCAGCTTCTCTACACTGACACTATAGGGAGCTGAGGCTCAGAATTTACTCTCAACAGTGTGTGCCTAAGATTGTAGCAATGGACAGGTTTGTTTTTTTTTGTTTCTGATGATTTCATGGGACTTTTTTTAAATAACCCACAATGTGTGGATTCTGCGTGTCTCTGAGCTCACTCAGTGATCCCTTCCTGTCCTGAAGCTGTAATTATGCCTTTGCTAACTTTAAAGTGTCTTCAGAGTACATTTTTTATGCTGCAGACATGAAAAAAAAGTAAGTTGGACTGATAACTTTTCTGTTAATCTTTAGAAATTATGAACTGTTTTGTCCAGGAAGAATTCAGACCTCACCATTCAGAGATCTAATCTGTAATTTTACAGCACATCTAGAACAGTTTATCTTTCCATTTGAAAATGACAGAGTCATCAGGTCCCAATAATCTAGACAGGGTTTATATTCCGCCATTCACTCATACATTCACAAAGGATCCTCAATTCATATTGCATGATTACACAGAAGTGGACAAACAAAGAATAAGGAAAGGAGAAGGAATATCATCAAAAGTTTAATTAATTTTAGTTATGTTTGCCAAAAGAACCACTGCTCAAATATAATTTTCTTATCTATACTTCATATAAGGAGATTAAAAATAGACAGAACTGTAGTAGGGATGCTGGCCCAGGTAGGGTGTACTCAAAGCCGTTCCTGCTATATAAATAGATACTGTTGGATTGCTTTCGAGCTCATTAAAACTAAAGAGGGGTTTTTTTATGCCTTCAGCTTGTTTTCAGCATCCAAGCTGAGTTATTTACTAGAGCAGGTATGCTTGTTCAAGAATCTTTCACAACTTTTTGTCAAAAAGGTTATGTCATCATTTCTTCTGTTAGTTTAAAACTTGTTTCTCCTTTTGTCTAGTTTGATGGTCCTGCCCATGATATTTGGCAAACAAGTTTCTAAAACTTCTCTGCAGCTGCAGTTCCTAAGTTAAGAAATGCTAGAGGGTTATCCTCTTCTTGATTCACAGTGGAGGAAATGCTTCTCTGTAAAAGCCGGTGGCAAAAGCCCTTAGTTTGATTTCATGAAAAGCAAGATTTCATCAACTATTTTATGTCCAGTTGGCTGCATCAGATATGTTGTATCAGCTAAACAGAACAAAAGGGCACTACCAAAAGACTGAACTTATTATCCCTTTTTTTGTTCTGCTGCTGTTTCTTGATAGACTATTACCATTTTCATATACTTTCTCAACTTCTCATAACTTTCTCAACGTTTTCACTTTTGGGGATAAAAAAAGAAATCTCTCACACAGGTTTATAGCTGTAATTCTAGTGAGACTCTCAAATCCTATTTTAATTACGTGTGGATAAGAAGAAATATTCTGAAAAATAGTTTGCTCTTTTGTAGAAAAATAAACAGCTGAATAAAAAGCTTTACACTTCATTAGAACAACAAAATATGTATGTACCACAGATCTTTCTAAAAATCTCTAACTTTTCTCTTAACAGGACTGTTAGTTTTCTGAGCAAGTGAAAGCATGTGACTTGTTTTACAGATTGTTGGGCTTAAGAGACTTTGAGACCTTATCAGAGGAATTTGGATTTAACTGCAGCTCCTAGTGGAAACAAAAGTGTGGTTTGTTTGTGGAGGGCCTTGTTACCATGCAGTTAGAAGGGCTCAGGCAAAGATAAGTCTTCTGAGGGACATAAAATTTCTGATGATTTTTGAGTGCAGTGTCTGGACCAAATTCTCTGTTGACACAGCTCCTTTGGCATTAGTGTCAGTATGAATTTGGCTCAGAGCCTTCCTGGGCCAGAATTCAAAAGAAACTCAATGTATCCCCTCTTAGCTGATTTACATCTTTTTGTATGTTGCTTTTATGCTTTTTGTATTATAGCTCCCAAAAGACTCAAAACACTGAGGACCTTGAAGTTCTGTGTTACAGTACACCTTACAAGGCTTTAGACCAAAAGCTTGGTTCATCCTGCTGTACAAACCTAGACTATGAGCTCTTGGTGTCAAGAATTATAGCCTTAGATGGAAATGTAAAGGGAGAAAAGCCTTCAGTGATGCTTACAGTGTAAATTTGAATGCATGTCTTAATGTTTCAGATTTCTTTTTATCATTACTGTCAGATACACGATCAGCTTTGAAGGGTTAAGTAGCACTGCATTGAAATTACAGCTTGCTGTATCTTTTAATCGCAGTTATGTTTTTGTTCATTCACCAGTTTTGTTCAGTATCTTGGCACAGTGGTGAGGACTTCACCCACCTACAGTGTAAGGTGTGGTCCACATCATTTGTAGTTAAAGTGCTTTAAAGAAATTTTATGCCATGTCATTTATATTAACCTGTAACAGGTATCTAAATGAACTCGGGGAAGCCTGACTCTGGTGACTTTCTGTGATGGTCCAGTGGTTTATAGTGGCAGCTATTATTGTGTGCAGCTCTTAAGTAGACTTAGACAGCACCTCATTGTGTTACCAGCAGATTCATTTATATGATGACTCACAAATGTATGTGCAACAAACTACAACCTAGGAATAAAAAAATATGAAATTAGCCTGTAGAATAAAAGTGCCAGAGTAGTGAACTCTGCATCCTTAAATAAACATGCATTTGTGTAATCATAATCAGACTGGTTATCCTGTCAGGCTATTTTGAAATCATAATAGTATAGTACTTAAATAATAATTAATTGCTAGCTAGATTACTCCATGGTATCATGGCATTAGATTACTTAACAGTGACATTCAAGGACTATCACACTTTTATAAAACTCTTTTACTACAGGACAATACTAGGCCTGTTTTTGAAAAATGTACGAAGTACTTATTTGTACAGGGAGTCCCATTGGCTACAGTAGGGTTATTCCTAAGACAAAGAAGTGCAAAATTTAGCGCTTAGCTAAGTCATTAATTTTATTCTTGAGTTTTGGTTTTTTTTTTTTTTTAACTTTATTTGGAAATGAATAATAGTTCCTTAACTGTTGTAAATTGCCCCCATCGCCTTCTGAAGCTAAATTGGAAGACATTTAATGGGGCTGCACTGACACATTAGTTTAATACTCTGATTTGTAGCTGCTAATACTTTTTTTCCTGACTATTAGTACCTTATTTAGTCTAGTACCAGGCACATTGCCAGGATTTGAAGTAATGCCTAATAAAATGTAGAATACACAACATTTATAGGACTGAAGTGAAATTCTGGTTCAGCAACTGTTAAATCTAAAATGGTGTGATCAGATTTATTGGCAGGTTTGTTACTGGGTTGAAATTAACCTAAACTAATCTAAAAAATATCAGCAATGAAATCTGAGAATAAAAATTGTGCAGTGAAATGTTAGCAGTAGCCTATTTCTAGGGCAAAAAAATGCTGTTATTCAATACAGTCACATAATTGCCCATGAGAGATTGTAATACAGTACATTTACTAAGGGAGAACACCCCAGCCACTAAGCAGTGATAAAGTAAGAAGTATTTTAAAAAAGTAATGTATTCCTACTGTGAATATTGTATTTGTTTTACCGTTAAGGTTATTAAAAAAAAGGGTTTATTACTACTAAGGGATATTAAAGTGTACTGAGTTAAACTGAGAAAAGTCTTGCAAGGTTTACTGTGCTGCCAGGTGTGTCTCCTGTGTGCTGATGAGATCTCTGACCTAATTCATAGTTGTTTATCTGCAGAGAAGATAGATACTCCTAATTTAGAGCAGTTCAGGCACTTCACCTTTCACAGTATTTTATGTTGTGAGTGGCAATACTCATGTCAGATGAATTTTGATATCTCTTACCTGAAATAGAGAGGTAAAAAAGACATATTATAAATTACAGTCCAGTTAAATCACAGGAAAAGTTCAATTTAGGAGGTAAGCTTGTGGGTGAAAATTCAAGGCAATTTTCCCAAGTCATTTTGCCTATCCTTAGCAATGTTTATGCAACACTGTACTCACACATGCTTCAGAAGCTTTTCAGCATTTTTAGTGCTTAATAATTTGTGTTGATATTAAATTTAATATTAAGTGTTTGGGGTTTGGGTTTGTTCTTTATTTTTATAAGCCATAGAAAATGTGTGGGCTGATGGCTGAGATTTTAAAACACTTGAATTCAGCAAGGACAATAAGATATGTAGTATGGTTTCATGAGGTTGATGTTAACATCTCCAATTGTAGATGGGTGTCACATTGTCATTTTAGCTAACCTGTTCCTGAATAACCCATTATGGAGCTTCAGAGGTGTGTGTGTGTGTGGCTACTACACAAGTGTGTGTTGTAGGTGACACAGCTGTGGAACTTTGTCAAAGCACATTATTGCTTCTCTTTCATATCATGCACCAGTAACTTCTTAAAATATAAATCTATGTCTTAGTTTATAATCAGTGCTGGGACTTACTGTACTAGATAATTTTCAGATATTTCTCAAAAATTCAGCCCCTTATTCAAAACCAGATAATACTTCTAGATTTCAAATGGTGCAGAAGTCTCCAGAGGGACCCAAATTAGCATCTTTAGGGAGAAAAGCAAGTAGCAAGGGAAAACTACAGGTCATGCAATTTTTGAGGAATATACTGCAGTTATACTGCTCCCGTAGTATGCAGGCCAAACGGTGCAGAACTCAAAGACAAGCATACCGTGTGTACTCCTGTTTTCCTCTAAGTACTATTTTATTTTTAGGCCTGCCTGTCACTGCCAAGGCAAATGTTGTACCCGACAAAGGGGCAGCTTACCAAGACAAGTTACAGAACCTTCTGTTTAGCACTCTTGCAACACAGAGCAATGGTATCCAAGATTAACACTGCAGATAGGTTTACCTCGGACTCTGCGGTAGTGCTTGTACTTTATTTCTTCTGTTGTAAGAAATACTTTGATTAATGCATGTATTTGAGGTAGCTAACAAACATATCTGCGAAGTACCTTGCAGAGGCAAGCGTGCTCTTTGTCATCTGGACCAGAATATGGGCTACCTTAAGAACTGCCTCAGTGAGACTTGAAATGGTGCAAACTTATGTTAACACTTTGCATAAGTGCACTGAACCATTATTTCTTGAAACAGGCTGCTTGGATCACAGTGTCAGCCCTTTTCATGGGATATAAAGAAGCATAATTCAAAGCAGCATCTTCTGTTGCATTTTAGCTGTCATGGTTTACCTCAGTCTCAAAGCAGCAAAGTCTTTGACTTGAAGAGTAAGTTCATTCTTAGGAAGGTTTAATTTCAGCCAGCTCTTTTGCATCCATCTGTAGATGCCAGCTAAGGTAAATGACAGTAAGGCTGCATTGTAATTTTGACTTATTAGCCCTGTAGGAACTGATCTTGCCCATCTGGGCAGAGAAGATGGGAAATGTCTGAGCAAAAATCGGCCTTTGCAGAAAAATGGCTTCTTGCTAACGAAAAAGTCTAAATGTTCTTAGGATGTTCCTCAGACCTGTGCCACAAATGATCCAAATGACTTACTGTCTTGCAAATTAGAGGGGGTAGACTTTTGCTTGAAAAGTTGCAGATCTGGGAGCATTGCAGACTTTTTACCTGCCAACTATACTGTGTTTTCTAACTGATGTTTAATGATGGAGTTAGCTGGATAAACAAGCATTAGGGTCATCAGAATTTATCTGTGAATCTCTAGAGTAAATAATTATTTCTAGAGAAATAGAATGGAAGCTTATTTCAGGTGATAGCCAGGTCAAATCAGTACTTCATGTATAATGTATAAAATCGTTATGCTGTTGGAGCATAGAAACAGCTTTTGTCTTGTATAGCTACAGAGAGGTTTAAACAAATTTTCATCAGTTACATTTGTACTCCTCTTTTGTGTTATGTTTCCAGGAATATTTGAACAACTAAAGCTTTTCTGGTAAAATCTCGCTAAAAGCAGACTTCAGAGTTTCCCGTATGAAGAACAGATAATGAAACTGGATACTGATTTTGTAATGCTGGAGAATCTTGTATCCTCATCCATTCATAAAATAGAAACAATGCTGTATGATTTAGGTGACTGACTATAATGGTATCGAAGAAAGCTTTTTCAAGGTCCATTTTGGCCAATGTGTCCTATTATGTAGCATGACTTTGAAGTACCTTGGGCCATCCATGTAAAAGAGTTGGGTGGTTATAGACTGATTTAGTGGTATTAGGTTTTAAATGAGGAAGTAATGTCCCATGGAGTTGGGGACTGCGATGAAGCTTAGCAAAGTAGTCCCATGAGTAAAATTATATGAAATTGCCTCAGAAACCCAAGACTGAAGGACTTGAGAGATTTACCTCTCTAGGTCTCCATTCACTGTCCATTTGCTTTAAGTGAATCATTTAACTATGAGTTTAACTTCAAACAGGTGCCTAAATCCCGTAAGAGATAGAGTACTTAGAGCAGAACATAACACTTAACTGCTTTGCTGGACCACAACCTTATTTCTTACCTATTATTTCCATATTCTTTTTTGTTTATGTGGAAAGAAGAGTTGTATTGGATATGAACCAAAACACAGTTTTAACCCTTCTGCCAGCTTATTTCAGATACATTCATCCTTTCACGCCCAAATCCGCTGACCGGTGTGGCGGAAAATTATGTCTCTGAATGTTTGCATGAATTAAAAAGAATGTTATTTAAAAAGTGTGGCTAGTATGATGTGGTGAATGTGATTTAGCTAACACAGAAGCAAGACGGTATATACTTTAGAATGAGTTAAGCTGGTCAAGTTAAAAACTATAGATTTTTGGAACACAATAGTGGGAAACACAAGCTGATAATGTGTAGTGCACCTCCAGATTTCGGATGAGGGCAAACCCAAATTTTTCCAGAAGCTGACTCTAACAAGCTGTATGAATTGGAAACTTTCAGTATATGAACGAGCGTAATAGTTTCTTGGTTGTGTTTTGCCATAACAGTAAGTAGGTGCTGTCAAATGATAAGTGGCAGTTTCTTTTGTGACTCACTTTTCCTGACTTGCCAGCTGGCTTATATGCTTTCCCTCAGTTGGGTGGAAATGTTTTTCACTGACTGAATTGTCAGTGCTTCAAGATTTTCAGATCTGAGGATGGAGATCTTTGCAACTCATAATTTTACTAATGGGTTGTGTTAATGTACCAATTTTTAAATTCATGGGAGAAATGTATGTCACTTTTGTAGCATTTGTAAAATGATGACTTTGTTAAATGGATGTGCAATTAACCAGCTAAAAAATAATTGTTAGAAAGACTCTTTTGGCCAGAGTATGTCACAAAACTCTCGGCTTATTTATCACCAGCTGCATCCATTAATTCAGCGCTGCTTGGCACTAACAGGGCTTCTGAAACATCATGTTTTAAATTTAATAAAATACAAAGAGCTTTAGAGCAGGAATAGGCTGGTTTAAAATACTTAACTGTTTTTCAGAAAGCTGGGTTACATTTTTGAATTTCTTCCCCCTTCTGCTTTAGATTTTCATCTATTGAATATAACTGTATGTAAGGGGAATTATCCAGTTGTAGATTGTAGAGAACTTGCAGATTGCTATTGGTGATATGGTCTGAGCACTAAGAATGTCAAGATGTTGCAGCTCTCTGCTTCTCCCAGGCAATTGGGTTAAAACAACTGCATCCTGTCAGTCTAGTCATTTATCCCAAAGAAACATTGCTACAGCTTTGGTGTACCATTTTCTAAAGAGCATGAATTTGGTCAAGTTGTTATCTTACACGGCACTGCTAAATATTAAGCAGACAGATTTCATTCATGGTAATTTACAACTTATTTTCCATGATCATCAGATAAGGACTGACGTTCAAACCTAATTTACTCCACATGATATGTAACGTGTAGGCACAATAGAATGAATGTTTCATTTGTTAATAAGGCAAGTAAGAAGAAAAGGGGAAATTAAATGTCTTTGTTAGCCAAATATGCCACTTGTTTAAGTTCTAAAAAGTGTTGTATTCTTTTTTCCTCCTTCCCT
Organism: Coracopsis vasa; assembly: GCA_026283785.1. NCBI lineage: Eukaryota > Metazoa > Chordata > Aves > Psittaciformes > Psittacidae > Coracopsis > Coracopsis vasa. The sequence continues at coordinate 37,220 of JANHGB010018881.1, read as the reverse complement.
TTCTCCAGTTTATCGAGGTTTCTGGACAGTTCTTATGCTCCTGGGAGTAGTCACTATTGTGATGGCTAGTTTCTTCATCATCTGTGCAGCTCCTTTTGCCAGCCACATTCTGTACAAAGCAGGAGGAGGCTTTTTCATCATTGCTGGTGGGTATACTGTTTGCTCAGTCAGTTAAAGAATAGAAAGGATGAGGTATTTCTTCTATTTTCCTTGACCAAAAATTATATTATTCGTGGCTAAAAGAAAGAAAAAGCATATGCTTCGATCCTTTGGCTTGTGGAGTGCCTGCCATGGAGACAATTCTTTCCAGTTACTTAGTCATGAAATTATTCTAAAAGCAACTTTTGGATTAAAAAAAAAAATAATCCAGGACAAATAATGGAATTACACTGCAATTTCAATCTACTCTTTTAACACGAAAAAGAATGCATATTTAGGGGTGCTGCCTTATAGGATTCTCAAAGGCCGAAGAGAGGTGTTTTTTAGTAAGTGACAAAAAAGATCGTTACGGTGGGCTCAAGGAATTTGGAAGACAGGGAACAGTAGAGTACAAAAAATAGTTGTCACATGAATAAGTGGGACCTCTAAACCTCTGTGAATGAAAGATAACAAATAACCTAACTTCCTCCTTCCTCATAACCCACATGTACTGTGGTTGATGCGCCCTGCCATGATTCAGGTGATATGGGCAGCTCTCTGGGATGCTGTTCAGTTAACCTTGCAAAGTCTGGGAAGATGTCACAGTGGTGTGTAAGATACAGTTGTGCAGGATGTAAATGATATTATCTGCTCAGTCACTGTTCTCCTTTGTATATAACCTGGTGAGAGGCAGCCCTGTGAGAGCAATATTTTGTTACAGGTTAGAGCCACTCATGTCAGGACCAAAAGGCCTGGGCTGTTTTTCTGCTTCTGTTACTGACCTGCTGACCTTGCTTACCAACTTCACCTCTCAGCTCTTCTTGCGCAGCAAGTGATCATTATTCCATTTAAAAGGATCCTCAGTGAAGTGTGGGAAGTATTTTGTAATATTTTTGCTGAAAAACCTCCTGCATACTTGAATTTGATCCCTTGAGAATTACTCCTCCACACTTTTAAAAGACGTACAAAATATATTCATAGTCTGATGGAAATCACAAGATATTTCAATGCTTTTTGTCACTAATTTGCAAGGTAAGAGCCCATGTGAGCCCTACTTTTTCTGCATTTGTAAGCTATAAAAAACCTCAGCTGTGACTAGAAAGTAGCAGAGGCTGTTACAGAGGAAAAGGGTACTTGAAAGACACCAGGAACTGATGGACAGAGGTGCGAACTGACATGTCTGTTCTCCTCTCTGGGTCAGTTCATCTGCCCTCCTCTAGGCAGGGAAAAGTTAGATCCCCAAGTCTGCACTAGACTCCTTTGTCTTCCCTAGGAGGCCTGCAAGAGGCAATAAAAAGGGCATTTGCGGTAAAAACAGTAGGTACGTAAGAAGTTCCCCTAGCTGCGGATTCATTTCATCCTGAAAGAGGGGCCTAATTGGATCAGATGAATGCTTATGGAGGAACCCTACACCTCTATTTCCTTTACTGAATGCAGAGAGGCTATTTTTTTAGATGTATGAAGTTAAGTGAGCTTTGTTATCCTAGTGTGTGACTTTGGGCCTGTCTCTTTGCCCCTCTCACCCTCTGTCCCTTTAGAGCAGATGTTCTTCAAGGGAAATAATGACTTCCTACTTTGTATGTAGTATTTTTCAACTTAAGAACTGTTCTCAATCAGCATTTCAGAGAAGAGCTGTGTTATATCTATTATTGCCGTTATTGCTGTTGAAAAGCAAAGATATTTAGCAAAATCCTGCTATAATTTGCCAAAAGGTAGTGGTGACAGGATGCTGGAGCCATTCAGCTTGCACAGGAAATTTTGGCTTGGGTAGGGGGACATGGTTCCTGACCAAGCTCTTCTGTATCTACTGCCAGTCTTACCAGTAGAGTGGGGTTGCCTAGGGAAAGTACTCACTGTAAACATCATTATCCTACCCAACACTGAAGATCACCCACAAAGACACTGAAAAAAGCTTGTTGCTCTCAGCAATTCTCAGAAGTACTCATATTGCCAAGGTGAAGGTTTAATTATCTCATGAATTAAAATCATGCTATGGGAGTGACCATGCTGATGTAAGAATTGCTTATAAATCCTTTGCATTTGATATAATTTAAGCTATATCCTGTGAGATGTTTTGGGCACAACTCAGTTTCCCAACTGATCAATGGCCGATTAATGGAGTTAAATAGAGAGTAAGATGGATTCTCTGACACAAAGGTATGACAGCATGAAATTGCTGTATTTCTTTCTCTTCCAGTAGGAAATCCTCACAGTAGTTAATACCTTAAATCTGCGATAACTTGTGGGCAGAGCTAAGGTAGAACCTGATGCAGAAGAGGCATGTTTTAGCCTGCCTCTAGAAGGCAGGATGGTGTGCTCTGCTGTATTCCCTGCTGCCCTGACCTGTTCCTCCATCCATCTCCTTCAGAACTAGAAGAGCTAAAAATAAAAGGAAAGCAGGGCATGAAGGGGAGATGGGGTGAGAAGTGGTACATATTTACCATTCATACCAATATGTGATCAGGATGCCGCCAGGGTGTTGGAACTAGATGATCTTAAGGTCCTTTCCAACCCTAACCATTCCATGATTCTATGATCTATTTAAACACAGACCTAAGGGGAAAATGAAAAGATGTGACTTAAATCATAGGTGAAGTTAGAGTTCTTTTAAAACAGAAACCAGCATAATAATTAAAAAAAAAAAAAAAAGGAATTATATACATTGTTTTGAAAGGGCCTGGATGCTGTCTTACCAGTAGTTTTTATACTGGAGAGAATAGTGTGCTTCTGAGAAAGAAGTTAGACAAGATAGTTCTGTGGAAATTTGGTAGAAGATGGGAAGATCAGTCATTTTCCTACTTATATATTTTTAAAGAAAAATGTTAGATGAAGCAATTTTAGTACCTGTTATTGGATTGAAGTAACTATCCATTTGCAACCTCAACAGATAGATTAGGTGGCAGATAAAAGCTCTGCCTCCACTGAAGAGAACAGCTTGTAACATGGTCTACTGTGCCATGTTAGGGTTCAGAAAGCAGCTGAAGATATTATTTGGAATGGAATTCATGCCAACTGTTCAGCCATCTGAAAGCTAAGTGTTTTTTATGAACCAAATACTTAAACTTCTACCATCAATAGTAAGAAACGCACTCTCAGAGGTACACTTCATCTTATCTGTGCTAAGGCAAATAGACTGGCTTTTTGGAGGAAGCCCTAAAAGAAGCCATGACAGAGCTCCTGAGTGACACAGAATAAACTGAGGTTGGAAAGGACCTTTTGTGTCAATCAAGTCTGACCTTCCATGATTAAAAGCAGGGCTGGCTACAAAGTTAGATCAGGCAGCTCAGAGCCTTATCCAGTCAAGTTTTTAAAATCTCCACTAACTGATGTTTCACAGCATCTTTGGACACTTGTCTCAGTTTGGCCAACTTAATTGAGAATTTGTTTTTTTCCGTGTATCCACCTGAAATTTTCCTTGCTGCAGTTTGTGATCACTGTGTCTCATCCTTTCAGTGTGCAGACCTCTGAAGAGTCTATCCCCATCATCTCTAGAACTCCACTTAGAAAGATGAAGTCTGTTTTTCTTCTCTTCCCGAGCTTATTCAGCCTCTCCTTATCCTCCATTCCCCTAGCCATCATGGTGGTCATCATCTCAATTTATCAGTATCTCTCTTTCACCAGGGAATCTCAAACTGGACAAAGTTTTCCAGATATGATGTCAAAAAATGCTGAGGAAAGAGAAATAATAGTATTTTCAAACCTGATGATTGTGTTCTTCCTAATGCAGCTCTGTATGAGGTTAATATTCATTTATGCCTGACCTGCTTGAACTCTTGTCCACTGAGAGGGACCACTCTTGTGCTTTAAGGAAGTTGCCTGTGAGGAACAACCAGATATTCTATGCACCTTTGTCCTTCAGAGCATCCTTTGTCCTTCAGAGCAGCCTTCCTTGGGATCCTGCTTACCAGTTTCTTAATAGGCTAAAGTCTGTTCTCCTGAAGTTCTGGGTCTTTAATCTCCTGCTCACCTTCTGTATTCCTCCTAGGATACTGAACTTTGCCATTTCATGGCCATTATAACCACAGCTAACACCATCTATTGCATTCTTGACCAGTTTTTCCTTATTTGTGAATAGCAGGTCCGGCAAAGCACTTCCATTATTAGTTTGTCTGTTCCACACCTGTTTCAAAAAGTTATCATTGATGCAGTCTAGCTATCTACCTCCTGGATTGCTTGCTCTCTGCAATGTTGCCTTTCTAGAAGATACTGGGGTAGCTGAGTCCCTCATAAGATCCAGAAATCATTACTATTTTTCCAGTCCACTACTTCTTCTTGATTGGGTGGCCTTTAGCAGATGCTCACCATGATCACACCATTTTTGTCCACCTTATTGAAATTAACCCATAAGCTCCTATGACTTAGATCTCTGTCCATTCAAGACAGGCTGCAGCCATCCCACCTCATCTTAACTGCCTGTTCTTAAAGAGTCTGTATGCATCCAGCAAAGCATTCCAGGCAAGCAAACTGTCTGACCATGTCAGCTGAAATGGCATCATCCACTAGAATTCCTCCTATGTTATTCAAACAGCAGGTTTATTTATGTACACACATTTGAGATGGGCTTTCAGTTGTGCTGCTATCTTAGTGGAAGTGTATGATCCTCCCTTATTGCTCTGACCCATTCCCTTCGCCCTGCTTATCTGGAGGCTTTAATGCCTGTCTGCTGATGGTCCTTGCTTGCATCTTTTCTCAAGGTTACTGAGCTTATTGTTCTTTTCCCACCTTGTCTGATGGATCTTGCCTCTCTCCAGCAATCCTTGAACTTCAGAGAGGGTCTCATGGTCACAGAAGCCCAAGCACTGCTTGCAAGACTAACTACAAAGCTAGGAGCTGACACAGAGTGTAAACCAACATTTGTGTAGTTTTTATTGCTTGGACAGCAGGTTTGAGACCATCATCACCAGAGCCTTATACCCTTGCCTATAACCCTTAGAGCCCTGCAATTACTCACGCAAGGTCTCTCTGCCAGCTTCACTGGTGCCCATGTGGATGAACCACAAAGGGTCTCCAATGGCCAAAGAGACCTCAGAAGCCTCTCCACAGCATCACATATCTGGAGTTCAGAATAGAGCAATTACGATGTCTGATCTGTGGCAGAGTCACACACCTACCTTTTCTTCATCCTGATCTTTAAGAAAGGCTGCCCACTTCTCTTGTTGAGTGCTGCAGCTGAATTCAGTGGAGTACAAATGGAGAGGCATACACAGTTACTGGCATTGGTAGCAGCTTATTGACTAGCAGCTTCCTCTGTTAAGCTTTGTAGCCACATTATCTCTCTGAGGCTGCAGATGAAACTACAGATGCTACACCTGTAAGGGAAAGAGCATATCAGTTCAACAATATTTTAGTCAGTGACTTGAGTGCTGTGTTTGCAGCCTCACCTCCATGTCTACAATATCAGAGGATGGACCAAGAGCAGCTACAGTAATGCAAACTGTAAGAAGCTTTGTAGTTGCTTCAAAGGTCATAGGAAATGAAGGGAAAGCTTCCTAAAATAATAACTTAAGACAGCCTTCAGTAAAGTCCGTAATTACTTTGGGCCTGGCTAGTGGTGAAAACTGTTCTCTTGTACTGATGTCAAACAGTCAAGCCCCCAGGATGTGCACAGAGCATTACAGAATCACACCCCTGTGAAGAAGCAAGATTAGAAGTACCAGTATGACTTCTGCTTCCTGCCAAAAGAGTGAAAAAGCTGATATTTTAATTCTAGCTCCTAGATAAGGACAAAAATCTGTCTTCAGAGATATGTGCCAACTCACATAACACTTAAGTGGGATCCTCTGCATGTACTTCAGAGTGGAATGTCAACCCTACTTTTTAAATGAAGGTCACAAGAGGCCAAGGTAGGTGTCAGAATCTGTAATAAGGAAAAGGACATAAAGATGCAACTGAAAAAGAAAATACATATATATATATACACACATACAAGTTTTCCTCAAGTGAGATAAAAAGTTCTAAACTTCTAGGCACAAGTAAAAGGCTCACATCATTCTTTACAGCACCTGTTGTCTTCGTGTCTGCATAGTAAAAGATTCATGCCATAAACAGCCATTCATCATTGACAAGTGAAAGGCATTTCTACGTGGGAAGAATAAGTACTAAAGGCCAGCAAACTGCTTCTTGAATTCATAGACGTTTCCAAAGGTTCTGTATTCTTCTCTGCAATATGCACAAGTGTTTGTTTGAAAGAAATTCAAAAGAATGAATGCAAAAGACAGAGTGACCTCAGAGAAGTCCATGTCTTATCACACTGCACAGAGCTGTGTATCGAACATGTGTGTTCTTAAAAAAAAATGCAAAATTACAAAAAGGAGAGAAAAAGGAGGAGGAGGGAAGTATTTATTTGTCTTAATCTCTCTCAAACATATTTCATGTTCTAGGAATAATTTCCCCCATCATTCCTGATTCATGCAACTGCTGTTTTATTTTATATTCACTAAAAGGCAAGGGCAAATGGACACCCGCACACTGTGCAAAAGGTCTAAATGCCAAAAGTGTAGAAATACGTCATAGCACACATTGTTCCTAAAAATATTTGCTTCATGAAACTGTGGATTTTTTTCTTTTTCAATCTCAGTAATTTTGCCCTGGAGCTTGGCTATGAGAGTTCATAACATTCAAAATAGATAGTGCAAGACTGCAGGAGCAGATTTCCCAGAATAAATATATATTCAGTGTGCTCCTAAGTGCTTAACTCCCATGAAATTACAAATCTGTGAAAATTAGACAAAAGGAGCACTAATGAAAGAAATACTGTTGGAGGCAATAGGACATGGTCAGTTTTTTCTTAGCCTGATACTAGTGTTCAAGACATTTCTTGAACACACTAGGCAATATACCTACTAATTAGCTTCCATTAACAGATAGTGAGAACCCTTAAATACTCCTTTAGTGCTTTAATTAAATGAGGGTTTACGTATTGTCCCTTTTCTTCTCTTTTAAAGAAGGACATTTATCTCTGCTTGACATACATTTCTTCAGCAAATTTCCATACCCAAAGTTTGCCAAACACAAGTATTAGCAGCTTGCTGTGAAATCACCCAATGGATTTTAGCTTTACCACTGGCAGCACTTCCTTGCTATTTTGCACCTACATGATGTTGACTGTGTTTTAACCAGCTAGCTATTGTTTCAGACTGCCCAAAGAGTAAGGGGTGCCTATTCTGAGATTTAAGCACTCTAATAGATTCTTGTTTTCATGGCAGATGCTTCTGACTAACTGAGATACTTAGTATTGTACCTGCCTAGGGTGCCAGAGGTGCAAAGCCCAGTTGTACTTACCTGGTACTATTGTAAGGGAATATGCATCACCACTTTCTGTAATTATTATTGTTTTGGAATAAGTTTTCCTCAAGAATAAATAGAAGACTACAGGTATTTGAAAATGACACGGCATCTGAAGAGGTAAATTCCAATGTTCATATGGATTTTGTCATATTATTAATGTATATTTCAAAGTCTTTGGGCTATAATTTATTTGTTTCTTTTCTGTTTTTGACATTTTGAAACCTTGGACAAACTCTGTGTTTCTAATGACTCCATTTATAAATTTGTCCCTGAATCTTTTTACATCAAAATTTACTAGCTCCATTTGCTTTGAATTTTCCTATGTTGCCTGCATTACCTGTTATCGTTAGATGTTCTGTTATAGGAATCTTCCTCTCAATTTGACTTATATTTGGAGTGTCTTCAATTTAATTTCTCAGTCTTCATGTCTGGCCCTAAGGTGATCCTTTTCCCTGATAGTTTCATTGGTTTTATGTTTAATACAAGAGCAGTATTAAATTCCATCAAAATTGGGTTTTACTTAAATAAAATACTTTCAAAATGAATTTATGCCCTTTAGAGCTGAGTGCTGGTTTTTTTCAAACTTCGTTAGGAATTTGAGCCCTAGCAAAAAATGTAATCCTGAAAGTATATTTCATAGACAGGAAATGTGTCTGCCTCCTTCTTTATTTAGTTTTTCCACTTTCTTTCAGCCTCATAAAAGTTGTAGATCCTTTGGGATTTTCAGTCACATTTTGATTATGCCTTAGGTTAACTACTTCAGCTCATTTTTTGGTGGGCTTCAATAGGTAGTGTTCACTAGGACTGAGTTGTGAGCTCTCACCTGTCAGATGTTCAGGATGTCCACAGTGTAAAGCTATTACATTTTGACCATAAAGCACTAACAGGAATGTCAGCAGGTCACTGGAAGGGCAGGCAAAGGTGGTGGTGAAGCAGCATCTCAAGGCAGGGATAGAGAAAGATTCCCAGGACAGATGGAAGCAAATGCTAGTCCATGGGTGCTTACAAAGTACACTTGGGATTTTGCCACAAGTGTCACATTTTTTTATGGTTGCACTGCAAATATTTAGGAGGGTGGGGAAGAGACCACAAATACCTTTGACTTCTGCTCTGCAGCTTTACAGCCTGTAGACTCAGGTTTGGCAAGAAGTGTTCCCAGAAGTATGCACTGGTTTATGGTTCTAATGAGGAATGTAAGCATCCTCGGGTAAAAACATGATGGGGTGGTGTCCTCCAGATATTTTAATATTGGCATAGATAGTTTTGCTGCTGTTACTTTGCTGTGACAGCTGGACCTAAGGGAGCAAGTGGGTACAGGCTAGAGCACGCACAATATTCAGACTTGTGCCCTCAGTTTTCTAGCAAATCCTCTGCTGGAGCATCTGTGCTGCAGGCTTGCATTTCTCAAGTGTCCACGTTCCTCTAAAGTGACATGAAATATTAGGAATGCAACTGATACTTTGGAAAGTACTTTCTTCTTATATCTCCTTCTGGTGTACAGTAACAGAAAGATTAACAAAGTTTGTAAGGACATGTGCTCCTATTACTATCATGTGTAAACAATCCAAAGGCCTTTCAGAGGAGAGGTTGGGAAAAGGCTGTGAATTATGTGGTGGATTAATTCCAGGAAACTGTTGTATCCAATCTGAGGCTAATACTAATAGCCTGCTTCATAGCTATTATTTCATTATTGTTGGGTTTTGTTACTACAACAGGAACTTCTTTTCTAATGTGGAGCATCTAGAATTAAATATTTGAGTAGAATACACTGAAGGAAGTATGTTCCAGACAAAGCCCTATTCATAAGAAAAAGGTAACAAATGTAGATAGGTGAAGATGATAGAATATTTTTTCTGCCCTTTCCCCCTTTTCATATCTCATCCAAAAGACTGCAATAGAAACAATGTCAGAGTTTGGAAAAATGGAAAATAAAAGTAGATATTTTTTCCATGTCATCCTGTTCCATCCTCCCTTGGCTCCTGAATTCAGAACAGTAAATACCTGCCTGAATTTCATCCCTAAACACACCTGGGGTTCAGTCTGCCTACCAAAGTCAGATATATCCTTTATTATGGGAGTATGCCTTTCAGTGCAAATCAGAAGCAAGAGCGAGATAGGGCTTGTTAGAGGAAGCCAAAGGCAAAAAAATATCCAGTGGTGGCTGACTGTGTCTTGCAGATGGGACCTGAAGTATTGACGGATTTCTAAGTATTACAGTAAATGCACCCAGCATTCGTCTCACACTCTGTTGTTAAAACCTGGTGTTTCTTTTCCAGGTGTCTTTTTTTCGCTGGTAGTCATGATGTATGTCATCTGGGTCCAGGCGATGGCTGATCTGGAAAACTACACAAACATGAAAAAAATGGATTGCCCAGACTTTGCTGTTTATGTGCGTTATGGCTGGTCTTTTATGCTGGCTCCTATAGGAGTATTTTTTGCTTTATTAGCAGGGATGCTGTTTTTGTTGGTAGGGCGTTCCATTTATTTACACTCAGACTAGATGTACGCTGCTTAAGGCAATACAGTAGGAAAGGAATCCTAATGAAGCTTCATCACAATTGTAAACTGGAACACAATTTTATACATTACCGTTATGGCAATCCTAAGTGTGCAGGCAGACTTCTGAAGTTCTTCTGTTACTTGTTTAAGGGTAAAGGACACAAAACTCATTACAGGAGGAAACCACCTTTAGTCTCAACTGGTTGTTTTTAATTCTTTAGTAAGTACACTTGTGGTTCTCCATATTGTACTATTAGCAACATATTTGCAGTTTTGCAAGTAGAGAAAGGCAAAAATTTTCTGCAGCCTAAAGCCCAACACGAAGTGCGCCAAATCAACATTTTATACATCTTTTAACATTTATTTTGTGCTTCTGCTTGTGGAAAATGGCACAAGGTAGAGGAGAGAAGAAACATTCACACACAGTAATTCAATCTACCCCCTCTTCTGTTTTCCACTACTTGCCTTAGCTTTAGTATAAGCACACACGTCTGCATTTTATAAAAATAGAGGGCAGTTGTTCATACAGCATCCATGTGAAGAGGACAAGAGAGAAGACAACTGCTGTGAACAGCGACCTGGTGCTAGTCTGTACATGTAGAAGCCTAACTGCTTCTGTTACACGTTTCTCTTTTCTGTATGCATTTGAAAGCTGTGTACTTCTGTGTTCTGAAATCCATGTATTTTGCATGATTCTATAAGCCAAAATGCAGTAGTTAAATCAGTAGCTAAAGTTATGCCAAAATTGTACTTTGAATTATAGCATTAATATTTTAACCAAGTTTTAACCCTTTTATTTTTGTCTGGAATAGTTGGCTTCTCCAACAAACTTTTTCCTGGTTGTGTAAAATTACTTTTTGATTAAAAAAGGTTTATTATGAAGACAATATCTAGGACATGAAAATGTATATTTCATGTAGCCTTCATTTTCCCAAATATTAAAAATCCACATTAAAGACCAAATCCAACTCACCTACTAGTCATCCCAGGGAAAGCAGTGAGCCTAGCTAAGAGAGCCGGGGAGATGGATTTGATTCTGAATTGATTGTAGGAGTGGCTGGTTCTCTGTGTATATGTGTGTGCACATATATTTGGAAGATGGGGTAAGGATGGGACTGTATGCATGGCATGAAAAAGATGGGGTGGGGTTTTAACAATGGGGAAACTGTCTGGCATTGGGCCCAAGTTGAAATTAAATCCATCTGAGAGTCTGTTGGTTTTCACTTTGTAACTCAATAAGGAATAGTTTAGGGCTGATGGGGAAAAGTAAAGACTGCATGTTGGTTTCTTCTTGTTCATAATGCTTAATTCCACAGCTGTTATGAATACTGAAGGCATCACTAAAAGGCAGGAAAGGAGTGCCCACCTAGAAGATGTGGTGGGCCAGATTGGATGTTGCTTCCATTTTGGGAGTTTCTGTGATTGGAAACTTTCCAGCCTTCCCTGCTACTTATTTATTTTTCCATCATCAAGATTAGCTTTATACATTTTAGAACAGGAAGACAACAAGGGCAGGAGGTAGAGGATCTGGGACTATGAGATCTGGAATAATTGGCAAATCACAAAAATATTTTTATTGGCAGCTAACATGGTGTTTTTAATTACTGTGTCAGAGAGTATGATTGGTGAATTTTAACCAAATATTCATAAGCATATATATGAACTCCATATAAATGATAGCCATCCGGAGAACATTAGGCTTACACCATAATGCCGTTGGTTAGTCAGGAAATGCTGAAATTAACCCTGACCCTTGTACATATGGTATTATATTCCTGCCCTTAATTACACAATCACATACTGTTTCTCAAATAATACAATCTGTTGGTATTTACCCTCTTTACAGTCTAGGATACTCACTGGTAATTGTGGAGGTAAATTCAATAATCAAGAGTTATTTGACTAGGTGCCCCTCCCAAACCCTGTCTGCTTCTCTGCAGGGGAGAGTCCTTCTCCGCAAGAGCTTAGAGGGGGCAATACAGAGCCACTTTCTTGCAACTTTTAGAAGCTGAAGGAACTGAGAGGTGCCTCAGAGCTGGACTTCTTCCAGCAAACCTAACCATGTGTGCAGCAGCAACTAATAAACTCTGCAAGGAATGAGCCAAAGGCTCCCGTGGAGACTTTAATTCAGCCCATGTGCATCTTCAGAACTCTCTCCATAATGCAGCTAAATTAGTTACACTCTTGTGTGCGAGGCAGCCTGTCTTGGAGACAACTCTTCGGATCAGGCTGTGGATGTAATGGCCATTGAAGATCCAAGGTGTTTTGAGAAGAAACTTCAGGAGGCCTTACTGGTGTCGGTAGAAATTGCTTGAATACTCAATTTTTCACTCAAACTCACACTCTTGGTAATAGTCTGTAGCTCCATCAATTTGCCTCAATTGGATGCCACCTTCTCCTAATAGCAGAACTAAGAGTCAGGTTCCTTCTGAAAGAGCAGGGATAGGTTGCTTGTTCCCTCCAAAACACACCGGGTACAGTAAGTAGCTGCCGCAGACCAGGGAATGGTGTTGAGGGTGGTGGGAAGTCATTTCTGTATGGATATTACCTAAAAGCACAGTCTGTCTATCTCTGTTCTTCTGAACTATGTGCAGGGGGAATGGGCTTGTAAGAACTTGAGGAAAGCAAACCAGCTAAGGAGACTCACTCCATGGCATTCTTCCAGATATGCTTTTGTTTAGCAAGTCCTTGGTGGCGATGCAGGGATTTTCATGATTACAGCTGAATAAAAGATTGTAAAGGGATTAAATACTGTAATCAAAATATTCTGTGAAATCGGTAAAAACCCCATGTTCCTCACAAATCTATGGGCTTTTGAGCTTGTTTTCGGTTGATTGGGGTCTTCTTTTTAAATTGCCTGGCTCACTTAATAGCCTGCGGTCATATTGGAAAAAAAAGTTATTTTTTAATTTATTTTTTAAGTAACATGTTTGGAAAAATGATGGTAAGAAACAAGTAGGTGAGAAGCATTTTCTGATTACTTCCAATCTGACAGTCATCCGCTTGTCCAGTGCAAACATAGTAAGGACTGTGACTACCGACAAAGGAGACAGTGAGAAAACAAGGGGATGGAGGTGAGAAAGGAGGGTGAGTGTCTGTGATGCTTCTGCCAGCCCGCTGTGCAGCTGTTGTGGATTCCTGGGGGATGCACTGACACAACATGGCAAAGGCAACTGCAGATAAAAACAGTCAGAAATGGATTTACCCCTAGTTTATCCTTGTTACTGATTGGGGTGGCAGCTGGACTTTTCACTGGAGATGAGCTTCATGAAGTATGTGGCTGTTCATTGACGCTTACATTATTGTGGTAAAGCAATGTTCTCCTTTGAGGAAATGCAAAATAAAGCCTACTTTATTTCTCTGGAGGGTGCCTAGCTGTTGCAACTGAGACTGTACTCTATAGGGTGCTAGTAAACTGCTAGTAGGCCAATCGTTAAGTAGGGTCTGTATTGCTGTCTCCATTACAGCAAAATCCTAACTTGTTGCAAAGTACGTTGTGCTCAGTATCTTTTTTAAGAAGTCATATTTAACCTCTTAAATGAGCTATTTACCTTCTGATGCAGCAGCTGGGTTTTCTCCTGGCTCTCCTACTCCTGCCTGTCCTTTTAGCAGTGTGATTTCCCAGCAGTGAAGACTAGATAAAGTATGTTCACGTGAAATTCTGCTGTGTTAACTTAAAGTAAGTCTGGATTGCTGCTGTTGGTGGAGACACTGAGATTGAAAACAGAAGTTGGTCATCTATAATCAAAAGTGACAGAAGGGATGAGGAATCACAAGTATTTACAGCACTGCATTTCCCTCCATGTCTCTTACTCACATTACCAGTTTTAACTGGTCTATCTTTCCAGTCCACAATGTGACTCATCTGGGCAGGAGACATGTTGACAATAGGGATCAGGAGAACCATTTGACATGAAGGTAAGAAGGAATGGAGGGCTGGCAGCATCTCCTATATTTGACATCCCCAAACTCTGCACCTGGTTTTTCCCTACATCCCAAAGAACCCAGAAGGGTCTCACGGAGTGCCGCAAGACTCCACATTTTGCTGTGAGTATAAGGGAAGGGCCAGGAGCAGAAGTCACCCCATGTTATTTGCTGTAGATCTGTTCCTTACCTGTTCCGAAAAACTGCCAAGCATTTATTTGGTACAAACTAAGGGGAGTCTTTGGACAGGGAAGGTGCTTTTCACAGCAGGAGACAGCCACCCTGAACTGGGTTGCAGCAAGTGAATGGTCTCAGTGGTGCTGCATGTGATTCAGGTTTTAAAATGGTTAAGAAAAAGACCTTAAACTAATGCATTTAAGGTGGAAACACTTTTTAAACAGAAAGAAACCCAGAAAGATAATGAAAAACGTTCCCCCCTCCTTTTCCGTACCACATCAGATTGACTCTGTTATGTGGCTTTACTTTGAAACAGATCATTCTCATTGCAACACGTTTAATGCTGCCAGCCACCACATGGTTATTTGGCAGCTATTTAAAGCTCAGATCATATTACTCTGTCGCAGTGCTAGGCACCCATGTTCCAACTGGTATACAACTGATCTAAAGAGAAATCAGCTTCAGGTTTTGTTCTCTGAAATTAAATGTGACGGCATGATCTCTATGATCCCTTTTTTCCACTTTTCTCTTTTTTTTTTTTTTTTTTTTGTATGCATTATTAGTTTTTGGAACAGCATTTTGCTAGCAGCGCAGGGGAAATTTAGTTAGGTTGCCAGCCTGATATAGTGTATTATCAGATGTGTTAGATTTTCCTCCCTCTTATATTTGCTTAAGAGCTTATAAACCACAGAGAATAAAAAGTGCTAAATAGAATGAAATGACCTGTCAAGGGTAGATATAGTATTTGTGAATGACTTAAAAAAATTCCACCAGCTCCAAGCACTCCAGTCTCATTGACAGTCTGCGCTATCTTGAAATTTGGCCTCTTTCTTTTTTCCCCCCAAGTAAAACACTTTGATGGTCACTGATCTTTGATGATTGCTTCTTGAAAAGGACTAATTTTGTCTTACCATATTCAGTCCAGGATGAGATTTTATAGCAGGAGAGGATGCTGTTATGAGATTTGAAATAGATTTGAATCCTGCTCTTAATATGATAAGCCTAATCTTGAATTTTACAAAACATTGAACAAAGTCAAGACAAGTGACTCCCAGGAAGGCTTAACCAATAAATACCCTGCAGGGAATTGAATTTTTTTATTAATGGAGAATAGGAGAATCTTCCATAGGGAATAAAGTGACTGTTCTCGTATGCAGGTCATTTTTAACCCTGATAGATGTATTAAATCGAGGTGCTGAGATGACTAGTGATCGTAAATTGGACATATAGGATAGTGCTTACCCAGAAGTTCTGGTGGGTATTGATTAGGAAACTGAAGTTTTGTATGTAATCCTTATTTCACTTTTTTCTGAAGTCCTGTCTGTGTCGTTTGTCATTGTCCCTGTCCCCTAAAGTCCAACAATTACATCAAAACCTTTTCAGGGTTTAAAGCTTTGCCTTGAACTTTAAATAGCAACTTGCTAGTCAACTCAGTATGAACAGCATATCTATATATTCCAGGACTAATGCTACGTTTATAATGTAACTTGTTTCTTTGGCACGTAGATCACATAATCCAATACAAAAGCACCTTTACAATCTTCCTCAAGGAGCAGGTTTTAGTGAAAGAAATGTTAAGGCTCCCTTGGAGCACCACATGCTTCAAGGCACCGGTGTGCTGCTGCCATGCTGCCATGCTGCACACTTGGTGCTGAGATGAGCCTGCACAGCTATGTGAGCTGCTCCAGGACCTACACCAGGGTCCAGGCATGGTAGGATACAGCATAAATGCAGTCTGCAGAGATGTCTATGTATCAAGGTGGCATGGTCATACCAACTAGCTCCAAAAAGTTAGCTTGAGTACTCTGCCAGCTGATGGTGACTATGCTGTGGTATCAAGACAGTCAAAGAGAGAAGAGGAACCGTAACCTGGACTATACTCTCTGCCTTTCTCACAGAAACAAGGCCCAGACTGCCAGTACTGTGGTTGAATCATTGCAGCTTCAAATGCTTGTTTTGCCGTTGAAGTTGCACAATATACCATTAATTTGTGGGGATTCCCAAATGTTAGATGTGTCTGAGGAGATGAGCGTGATGGGATTCAGACCAGAATGTGGTAAATAGTATAGGCTGTGGCTCCTCTGCTGAATCTGTACAGTACTGTATATAAGCTGTGCAAGAGCTCCATATTTCCTTGGAAGACGTTTCTGATGATAGCTACTAACTCTGTATCTACAGAGAATGCAATCCACAGGAGGCACTTGCTTCTAGTTGCCATCAGAAAAAAAAGCTCTAGCCTGACAAAAAAAAAATCCCTAACTCCTGTCATCTTAGTTTTAATAGGCCTGATGAAAACCTAGTAGTACCTTATTGCGCGAATAGTCACGTAGAAATCTGTCACAAGGCAATGACGTACACACTCAAAGACGGGATGGTGACAGCTGGTTCTAGTACATAAGACCGTTTTACAAGTCTTAAGCTGTGATTCACCCAGTAGGAAAATATTTGGATAACCTTTCTGCAGTAAGAAACATTACTTGGTAATTCAGATGTATGGGAATATTAAGTAATTATATTCCAATTATTAACTGCTATTAAAAAGTATATCTGACTTTTTTCTCTGAAGAAAAGAACCCCAACAAATTCTATGCATATTTCAATGACAGTGAAATCACCTTCAGGTTGCCCTTGGTAATCTATGCCTGTATTTCTGCTGCTGCAGTGAAATGAGCACATCCCTTAAAGACTCTGCATGAATCAGCTATGGGCTCTTTAATTTAATAAGGAGCTTCTGCACCCAGAATAGGAGGAAATTCATGAACTAGAGAGACCAAAGAAAAAGCCCCAGTTAGAAGCTAATGCCCTACATCTTGATATCTGAAACTCTTTGATCAGTCATATGCTTGGGTTATTTGGTCAGATCCTTATTCCAGCACAAACACACTGCCTATTCATTTATCACCTGTATGTCTAGACACAGGGATACCTTTAGATGTAAGAGTGCCTAAGAAACTGCTCAATAATAGAAAAAGACAGGGCCCTGAGAGAGTGATTTAACAAAAAGCATTTTGCCCATGCGAGTTTTTCAGTGCACCCGGATTCTACTGATGAAGAATGCTGAAGGTGTGGTTTTAAGTCTGAAAAGGACACTTGTGCTACATGAGCTTCTGAACTACCTGTTCTTCCAGCATTAAGACAAAGAGTTGGCAAAACCAAACTCACCTCACGAGACATGGATGCCCATCAACTTCTTTCTCTGTGAAAGAAGAGCTGCAACCTGCATCACAGTTATGGAGATTTATAGTTGCTGTTCGGTTTAAGAGGGAACACAGGTAATAGCCATGTCACCCCTGTGCAAGCCACAACCCATATGCTACACACAGGATGGAAATCCCCTCAGCTGATGCCTACATCTGTCAGCCCGCTGCTGTTTATTCTCACTCAGTGACTCATAAAAGTGGGCTGGAGGAAGAAGGCTGTGACGACAAAATTTTTGGAGAGGGGGTCATATAATCACAGGATGGTTTGGGTTGGAAAGGACCTTAAAGATCATCTAATTCCAGCCCCTCTGCCATGGACAGGGACACCTCCCACTGGATCAAGTTGCTCAAAGCCCCGTTCAGCCTGGCCTGGATGTTTGGGCAGGGGTGTGTTACCGTGGCGCGGTCTGCTCCGCACCGAGGGGCCGGCTGGGCTGCTGCACCCATCACGGGCTTCCCAGCAGGGCCGCGGGGCAGCAGGGCCGAAGGGCAGGAGCCTGGGAGCTGTGCGGGACCGGAACGCGGGGAGAGAGGGCTGCTGCAAGGCGCTCGGCTGCCACCGGGGGGCTTCATTTCCCCTCGAAAGCAGCTCTGCCGGGAGCACCTTCCATAGCCAGCGGCTTGCTAGCGCTAATGAGTCTGGCTTTTCTGCCCCCGTGGCGGAGCATTTGCTGTTGGCTCGGGTTTATCCATCTAAAGGTATCTCGGCCTCCTTGTTTATTCTGGGGGGTTTCAAGGCTGTCGGCCTTCGCAAGAGTTGAGGTTAATATACTTCAGCATGTTTCAGCCTTCACAGGAGTCTTGCGTTACTTTAATAACAACAAAGGCCGTTTCTGGGACAGGACAGCCCTAGATGTTGTGCTAAAACCTCTTTACAGCCTACCAGACTCCTGTTCCCGCAGTGCTGCTCTACTTCTTGCTATAAACGGGTGCTTCAATAATTTCTGGCTTAAATAACTAGCCGTGAGAGTAATACATATTAATAACTATAATAGAGGGGTTTTTAAAAACACTTATATTCATTCATAAGATCTCAAAGTGCTTTTTAAATGAGGTCAGCACAATTAACCCTATCGAACCACTTCTGTGAAGAATTTCCAGACATGCTCATAACTGATGCTGTCACTGCTCATCAGCCGGTCAAATGCTTCTGTTTCCAGCACCTTCAAGCTGAGGCTGGAACCAAAACCAAACCAGCAGGAAGCCTTCGTATTAGATAAGGTTTTTGGTCACAGAAGCTGCTGCTGCCTTGATGCGGGAAAGAAAACAGCCGGGAAGCATTTGGAAACTGACCCTCTGTGGCTAATGTGGTTGGGGATGATTGAAGAGCTGAAATGAGGAGGAGCAGCAATTGGCAGAAGCTGGAAGAGGTAACAGTGAGAAGGAGAGTGAGGTTTCTTAAGTAACATGTAGCTTAGAGAGCTGTCACAGTTTTTGAGATAGGCTCTTGCCCTTCCTTGGAGAAAAACTTTCCCAGTGATCTGGAAGACTGAGGGGGCTAAAGCCCTAAAAGGAGGCCTCCAGTTTTAGAAATGTCTCTCCTTTCCATAATCCCTTCCAATTTCATAACATTTTCTACGTATGACATTATACAAACTACATAACTGACAAATCTTCCGTTTGCATTAGATTTAAGTGCCTTCCCTCCCATCACTCCTCATCGTTAAAAATACATTACAGAAATTACTATCCTGACTAGGAAAATGTGTGATGGCTCTGGTGTCTGTCATTTATTTCTAAAACATTTTGGCACTTTTTCTGCCAGGTTGTCTTTTCCCTTCAGCTTCGAGTGGGGGAAAGGGAAGTGCAGTGTTAGGGCAAGATTTTTCAGTTTCCCTGGTTATTGCATGCATGCATTGCAGCCCACATGCCAGGCATAACAGGGTCTAAATGCTGAGCAGGAGTAGTGAAATCCTCAAGAGGAAAGGAAAATAGAAAGCACAGGGAAGCCACACTTTGGACTGCCATCAGAATGGCCGTATTGAATCAGGACAAAGGTACTGGCGCAGGATCTTGTCCTCCTTCAGTGGCCAATATCTGCAGAAAGACTGTCAGCAAACAGCAAGTGTAATGTGTCCTTTCAGCTTCTGCAAAGGGGACAAATTCACCCTTTCTTTCACCTCCTTGCCACGTGGGCTACATTTGGCCTTCTTCATCCAAACAACCCTCTGATCTCCTTCTCTCTTCTGCAGGCCCCTGGCTGATGCTCCAGCACTGCTTTTCAGGGGCTGCTCGCACAGGGCATTTCTGAGCATTAATCATACTGCAGAGATCCATTTTCCCTCTGATAAGAGCCTGGTTCAATCTGCAAGAAAAAGAGGGGAATCAATCTGCCTGATTGCTGTGAGCCCTTCATTTTGCACTCCGTAGCCCCTCGCCAAAGAGAGCAGTGGGAGAGTCTCTGCTCAGTTCCTCCCAGCAGGTGTCACTATGGAATGGGAAAATGCAATTCCAGGGCCGGGAAAAGAGCTTGGCTGCAGGCAGAGCATCTTCTGACACTGCCACCGAGGTAGCATGACACTGTGTCTGAGAAACTTTCATAATTAGATCTGAAACAGATGTGCTGCCGCCCTCTGCTTTCCCCCCTTTTTCCCCTCCATCACAACAACCCTAATAGTGGGTCAGAAGAGTTTTCTGGCTTTCTTCAAACATTGCCTAGCAAAGAACAAAGAGAAACCCATCTTTATGGATCACTACCCTGTGTAGTAACACAGCACAATAACGTGTAAATTTTCCAGAACTGTTGGTAATTACTGATAAGCCCAGTTCAGCTCTCAGTTACATACAAAGCTGGGTAAACAATGGGAGGAAAAAATTAATTAGAGCCCATGTTTGCTGAAGCTGGCTAGTGACTCCATCTGATCACGTTCCTGCTCCTTTTATTCCCTTTACACAAACATTTAGATGGTCAGGTTTTGCTGGCACCTAGGTGTGCAAGAGGAGCTTTTCACTGTGCAAATAGTACATCTCTCCCAGGGCATGGGCCCTTTTGGCAAGGGTTCGTCTGTGCTCTGCCCTTTTGTTTGCAGCTGGGGAGGTATTTGGAGGCCCGAGAAGGTGGAAGCTAAATGGTCACCTCTCCCAAGCAATTCTGGCAGTTTATACATCAGCAAGAGCAATAGGGGAAGAGAGAAGACAAGAAAGCCAGGAATAGGACACATTGGGATGTACACTCATCTGGAGACATTTCACATGCGTTTTGACCCCTAAATACCCTTGTGCAGTATGTTTTACAGCAAGCGCAGCCTATATGGAGAGGCAGAGGGGAATTCAGCATCTTACACGTGCTCTGAACACACTGGTGGCACAAACGTTGGGCCTAGCTTGGATTGCCTGTTTTGCTGGGAAATCTGGGGTGGGCCCAGTTCTTACGCTTTTGTCCCAGTTAAATGGTAAAGCTTGATGAGTGCTACAAGGCAACTTGAACACTGCATGGGACACTTGTCCTTCCCTGGTTCTTCTTCAAGGGAACTTCTGTCTGTTCCAGGGAACTGAGGATGTCAGAGTGTTGTCAGGGCTCTAGAAAGCCTGTTCTACATAGACACCTCATAGAGCCTTCCAATACCTGAAGGATGCTGGAGAGGGACTCCTCATCAGGACTGTACTGATAGAATGGGAGGTAATAGGCTTAAGCTTAAACAGGGGAAGTTTAGTTTAGATATAAGGAAGAAGTTCTTTACTGTTAGCATGATGAGACACTGGAACAGGTTGCCCAAAGAAGTGATAAATGCTTCATCCCTGGCAGTGTTCAAGGTCAGCTTGGACAGAGCCTTGGGCTACATGGTCTAGTGTGAGGTTTCCCTGCTCATGGCAGAGGGGTTGGAACTTGATGATCTTAAGGTCCTTTCCAGCCCTAACCATTCTATGATTCTATGAGATTGGTCACAACAATGAAGAAAAGGGCTGATAGCTGTGACATGAGATCAACTTTCGCCATTCTGTGATTCTATGATTCTATGACTGATTGAACCCCCTCACTATGGTAGGACTGATTTACTAACATCAAAACTAGCTCAGTCTTGAGGAGGTGATCAGACCAGATGACCCCAAAATGTCCCTTCCAACTGAAATAACTCTATGAATTCTATGAACGGGGAGTCACATTTACTTATCCATGTTCTTGTGCAGCACCTTTATGTTTTCCGCATGCCATTACCAGTTTTATGCAGTGGGAAGAATGAATGTGACATCCCCTCAAGTGGTTATAGATCTGGTATACATCTTTCCCTCTCCTTCTTCCTGGGAGGGAACTCAGAAAGCTGCAAGTGAGGACCATGACTGGCCCAGGGGTGAACAGAGAAAATACTTCAGTGCCCTCAGCATCATCTTCTGTCATGCTTCATTCCATGACGTGCTCCTTTGGAGTCAAGACCTCAGTGATTTCTTCAGATTCAGTTCCAAAATGTAGTAACCAAGTCGTGCAAACATGGGGATGGCTTGATGTTTTGCTGGCAACAAGCAGTTTGGTGAGACCTGGCATCTGTTTAAACTCATAGTGTATTTCTCCACTTGTGGAAAAAGCGCTCGGCAGATGAATTCATAAAACCCTACCCTTAAATGCATCCATTTACTGGTGTTGTTTGTGCCCTGGTGCTCAAATCTGTGTTTTATGGGGTGCTGGGAAAGGCTCAGATCAAAGCTAATGTGATTTATCCATGATACTTTCAGCAAGAAGAGGAGTTCAAAAGATAGGAAATAAACTATGAAAACAATCAAGCTTCACATACACTTTCCTGTACTTGATGCTGAGTCGGCACCACAAAAAAGAAGGGTTCTCGGCAGGGGCCTAGTATTGGTCCCTCCCTTTTCCCACTATCACATTGGACAACATGCACCTCATCTAACTTAGCCTGTGGCATCTCCCCTTGGCCACCAACCACAAGCATCTGCTCTGGCAGTGTGCTTCTAAAACAGACTCGGACTGTGTGGATGTAATTAAATTCTCCCCTCTCCCTATTTAAGCTACCATTAGGAAAGAAAAAATGATCCCTATGCTCTAATTTTTGTTTATTCTGAACGCACTTGCTGGATGTAAGCCATTCTAATTAAACTGCAAACTTCTTTTATAGAAAGCTCAGATGTTGCTGACATTGATGTCAAGCATTATACATGTCTGTATCGTTTGCAGTGATCTTTCTAAATTTTGAATTAGGGATTCTAAATTCCTAATTTGGCTTAGAGAAGGAGTAGCAAAAAAAACCCCAACAAACCCATCAAAACTCCCAACCAAGCCCCGAGATCTATCTACTGTTGCACTTGGCTGTATTTGGGGTCTCCCTGGAATTTACAAAACCAGGAGCAGAGCCTGAAGCAGGGCGTCAGCTGGCAAATGTGGGTGGTACTTGGGTGTCTGATAAAGATGCATTTAGAAATGCAGCCAAGGAGAAGAAAGCCTCCTTCCATATCCAGCCTTTGCAAATCAGGGCTCAAATTTGGCATCATGCAGTGAGCAAGTGCTCTGCAAGTGATTCCCCACGCGTAGCTGACAGAAGTGATGCTACTGTAACCTACACAGTTGCACCGGGTGTCCAGCAAAAGACCCTAAGACCCTTTGCTAGCAGTGCGGGAGGGTCTGGGACATCCGCCAGCTGAGCTGCATACACTTGCTCATACTCAATTAGCAGGTTCAGGCTGTGTATGCAATCCACACCATCTACAGTGCCAAGCTGCCAGTTGCCCTCAGCAGCTAATAATATAGAACTGCAAAGTACAGTTCATTAAATAGGTACAATTTATTCCATAGTATGTTCTTTACATAAAAAATGGTGTGTAGTTCTCTGCTACTGATGTA
This sequence comes from Coracopsis vasa, assembly GCA_026283785.1. Classification (NCBI taxonomy): domain Eukaryota; kingdom Metazoa; phylum Chordata; class Aves; order Psittaciformes; family Psittacidae; genus Coracopsis; species Coracopsis vasa. Next base: position 14,204 of record JANHGB010018881.1, on the reverse strand, counting down.
AGATGTTGCTTCCAGAGTTGACCTTCGTGGTCCTCATCTCAGGTTCTGATTCCTTCTCACATGCTCTGTGCGAGATCATGGCCTGTACCCAGGGTTGTGGAGGCTATGACTGGCACCAAAAATGTTGAATATTCTTTTGAACTTGGGGTCTGGACTTGTGATGTTTTTCCCTTGGCTATCTTTGCCATTTCTTACCTTGTAAACTAGGATCCCAAAGAAGATCTACAATCATAGTTCTTTGCATAGTTCAAAGTTCCAGCTTCATATAGTTGAAAAGTAACAGTGTGGAGGGCAGGGGACAGGATGAGGAAGGTCACTTTTCAAGCCTAGCATCAGGATTTCTGCAGAATCTTCATGCCAACTGCTCATGGTCATCCCGACCAGTGCTCCTTCCATGCACTGAAACACTATCCGGTTTTCTAATGCATGGATTCTGGGTCAGCGTCTGTCATGCACAGAGATAGAGAGCTATGACTTATATGTAGAGAGGATGTATGGGAAATGCTTCACAAATAGAAAGGGGCTTGTTTTATAAGCTTCCAGTGAGTCCCCTTTCAGAAAGAAACATATTTTTCAGGCTGTGTATCATGTTTGAAGGCAGATTTCTTACGACTGCCTTGTTAGGAACAGGGTGAAGAGAGCTGCAGTGAAACTTTATAAGGACACTAAAAATCAGTAAAGGAAAACCAAAGCAACACAGAGGTTATTTACAAATCATTAAGAGTAATCTGGGGGCTACTGTAAGAGCGAAACTTTGCTTTTTCCTCTGTCTCTGCTTGCTACAGAGTGCTTTTGGCAGCATCTGCCATTTGTCTAGGTCAAGGTGAAATATCCATTTGGTTTTGAGAAGGAATCAAACATTTTTGCAGTGCATCTCATCTTACTTAAAGTGTTATTCTTGGGTTGCAAGGAAAGCTTTGCTACCACACTGCAAATGAGGTGTAAGTCCAATGAAATAAACTCAGACCAGTTTAAGCAGAGACCAGAAAACAGTACCACATGTTTCTTTGAAAAAGAAAGAAAAAAACAACAAACAAACCAAAGAAGAAAAAAGCTGGAAGAGAGTGAAAGATAAAGATGTATTTGAATGATCTGGTAATTATATCTACACCAAAAGCCATTCATTCATTTATCTATTCTTCCTTTGCCAGCATTGGCGAGCAGGCAGGAACGAAACTCTTCCAACCTTCTCTGTCATTTGCTGCTTCTTTCATCTGCTTTCCAATTGTGAAATCAAACACTTAGCTCTCCTAGTGCTATGGAGATTTGGAAGGTTTCTGTTGTGTTTCCTTCCTTGAGTTAGCCTCCAGTTAACACAGCAATGGACAGGCCCAGTATGAAAGGTCAAATGATTAGTCTGTAAAACTGAATTATTACTTCCACGAGAAAACAGAAGGCCATGAACACTGCATTCTGAGAATGTCACTCAGAGTGACAGGAAGGCATCTAGGCTGATAGACATGTAATGGACACAGCTCTGTGCCACTTACATACTACTGGTATAGGGGTAATTGCCTTATACACACTTTTCAGACATACAGGAAGGCAAAGTGTCTGCCTGTAACAGTCCACGGTTTGACTTAAAAGACAGCAACAGTTAGGAGGAGAAAGAACAAGAATTAAGAGAGTAGTAATAAGATAACACAGTAAGTAACTACCTACATGCACAATTAGACAGTTCCAAGCCATTTTAAAGTTCTGTGAATTAGGGTTGTGTGAATAATTGATTTTTCCATTCACTGGTCAAACTGAAGAAAAAAACCCATTCATTTTGGTCTGACCTGAAGCATAAAATTTTATTGGGTTATTTGGGAAAATGGAAAAAATGTTTTAGAATGTGATTTGGGGTTGAAGTCAAATGATTCATTTAGTTGGGGGAACTGAAATGCTCGTTAAGCACATTTTTAATTTAGAGAAATTTAAAAATAATAACTTTTGAACAAAATGTTGAAATACTGTGAAATATGAAAAACATTTCTCTTTCTTTAAGTAATCTTTTTTTTCAGTCAAAATTATTAGCCACATTAAGCCAGAGTCAGGAACAATTTTGACCTGATCTATTTGCCTAGTACCTAATGCCACTGGTTCCCTCTATCCTTCCACTTTGCTTTCACAAGATGATAGTACATTTGTTGGAAGAAAGGTTGCAAACAACTTCTGAGGGAAATGATGATTTGATTTTTAAATGAGGATTTTTATCTCACTTCTGTTGGAGACAAAGGACATAATTCTAAACCAATTCTCTGTTATAAAGCTAAGATTTACAGACAAAATGTTCAAGTGAAGCAATTCTTTAGTTTTTTTGAAAAGTAATATGTAACTAAATAAATAAGGCTTGACAAATGAAGCAAATATTTCTTCTTCAGTCCATCAAAACCACTACTGGTAAAAGTACCAATTACCAGTCCTGAGAAATAAACCAGAATAAAATATCATGATCTGTCAGAGTATGCGCTGACAAGTGTCACAGATTTGCACTGGATTTGCAAGCCATCATTCCTGCAGCAAACCAGTGGTTACCCTGGGTGCAGAGCGCCACTCTGGGGTCCCATGTGGACCCATGGACAGGCGAGATCAGAGTCTAGTCATGCTGGCTGCCCGGGTGTCAGTTCCAAAGGCTGGATCCCTCATTTCCACTCATGAGGGAAAAGCTGGCATGCCTCCTGTGGGCCGTGCTTTCAGGCTTGCTCTTCTTCCAGGAACAGTTCAAAGATCAAAGAAAGAGCAGACGTTATTTCCCGGGATCCTGAAAGATACCCATTACATGGGCCCTGTGGGTAGTGCCTGGCAAAGAAACAGGATTTATTTGTCATTTTGGTTAGTAGCTGGTTCCGTCCCACCCTTAATTTTCCTTATGTTGAAAATATTTTCTCTCTTATGAATACCATCTACTCTTTACTGGTGCTCTCTCTGAAGATGTCTGCTGTATTTCTGCACATCATACTTTATACAGACTTAAAAAAAAATCGGAATGGATTACTTCTTTCTTGCGTTAGCTGAGTAACTTTGAGCAAGGAAGGAAATTGTCTAACATGATCACCCTTCCCCACGTCTATCTGTCAGCATCACTGACTGGTATATTTGGTGTACAGGGCCTCTGCCAGCCTCAGGGAAGAGAGATCTTCACTTGCGGGGGCTGTATTGACCTCTCCATACATGGGCTCAGCACAAGAGTATAGGCAGGTATTTATGGCTCTGAAGCCTAACCAGCTATTGGAAATGAAGACACCTTGATCGTTAGGTTACAGAAAATAATGGGCACTATGCATGTGCTTTGATACGTTTGCTTTTCTTTTGATTTGGCTGAAAGCCTCTCATTCTCTGTCTTTCCTCTCCCTACTGTCATTTCCCTTTTTTCTCTTTCCATTCCCATTTCAAACCTGACTTAAAGAGTTTATGAAGGAGAGCCAGGCCCCAGCACAGCCATTGATCTTAAGGGGAGCAGGTTTCTTACCATATCAGTCTGTCCTTTGGGTGCTGCTGAAGCAATCAGACAATTCATTTATTTTCTATTAAAACTTTATTAGAGACAACCAATCTTATTTTTCTTTATGTGTTTCTCTATTCTCCAGAAAACTGGAAAAAAAACAGTCACACTAAGATGTATTCATAAAGCAATTAATAATGATAAAAATAACATCGTCACTGTCATTGATGACCACTCTCCGATACTCTTTTTCAGGCAATAGATCACCTTATCATCACTTCTGTGGCTCCCTGTGCAAAAGTGGAAAAAAAAAAAGCTTCTCATGGTGTATAAGGAAATTGAAACCTGTTTATTTATGACTGGATAAGAATGAGCTGCCTCATTAATGTGGTATAAAATGGGTATAATTCAGCATTCCATACAACCCTCCATGACGTGTTGACAGGTGCTGTCATGCACTATCACTTTTAGGTTATTGGACTCTAATAGACTACAATTATAGCTCATTTAATATGATATGACAGTGAGGAAGCACGTGTGAGGCTACAAGCAGTTACACTTACAAAATAAGCCTGTAGCAATGGGTACAGCTACAGGTAAATATTGCAGAGGGCAGATCCCCTTGCCACCATCACAGAACCTAAATCTCTGTGGCTACAGGTCTTATGCATGCAGTTCTTGCAATGAAACATTTGTGTCTAGCCACTTCCTCGCATTTTCTCTTATTTTCCCCACAAATGCCAATATTACTGCTTTCAGTTGTGCCTCCTAATGTTGCTCCAACAGTCGAAACCACAGCAGGGGGTGGAGTAGGCTTGAAGAAAAGCCGAAGCTGTAAGTAGCACAAGATTTATAACAGTTGGCAGCCCAACATCTCATCTCATACAAACAACTCGGTTTCTTTTTGGCGACCTGCTGTGCCACTAACAAGGCAGGCTACAAAATTCACCCACTGGGTGATGGGGGAAGGCAGCACGAAGCACATGCCAGCATCATTTTCATATGGTAGGCGAGTGGCAGAAAAGTTGGGCCCTATGCTTTGGTTTCACTCATTAAAGGAGAAAATTGCGGAACTGATGCTGAATAGAAGTGTTTTTAACTGGTTATAAAAAAGTTCGCTTGGGAAGGTTAAAGATTTCTCAACATTTGCAACCTGAGCATTGCAGGGTTTTGTCAGGGCAAGAATCACACTGTGGCCATGTAGGTGGTATTGTATGCCAAAAAGATGACAGCTAGCCTGTATTTTTGTTTAAGCCAAGGTGAATTACTTTGCTGCTTTCTTTCTTAAAGTGTATTTCAGATATTGTTTTAAATGCTCAGGTTGTAGCTGTGTTTGCACACTGAGCAACTGCAGGATATAGTCCTGGGAGTTGCCACACACTTTAATTCAAAAGTTTAAATATAAAAGCCCAGAAGCTGACTCTATGTTATGTTTTCAGAAAACCAGCTTTCTGGCCTGTGCAGCCATGGTGCCTCAGCAGCTGGGTCACGCCATATGGGTCAGGATGCTGCCTCTCCTTTTCTCGCATCCATGGAGCTGGTGTTATGCTCCTCAACCAGTTCGTAATGAAACATCTCCTTTGCATTACAAAGGATGTGCTTGTTCGCTGAAGCTCTTTCCCTATCAGCAGCAATCATATGCTTGGCATGCCTACTGGAAGAGTACATTCTCAGCCTCTTCTGCTCCTCCTCAGCAGCTCGGAAGTCTCAGCCTGGTGAGCTGTCACCTTCCTCCCTCCCTTCCTGAGCAGCCACCTCTCTCCTGCACAGTTCACTTTTCCCTGCTCTCCTCACACCTTTCCAAACTTCCGGCTCCCACCATGTCCTCAATGTGCCTGCTCCAGCTCCTGACAGCAGCTCAGCAAAGGCAAAGGGAGGTAACTTTCAGGTTGGGAGCATGACTGGGCTGCTGCTTCTCTACCAGTGGGAAACAATTTTCAGCCAGCCCTGTGTGCCCGACAAAGCGGGTATTCTGCCCACAGCTACTTTTTTCAGGGGAGATGCCTGTGTCCACTTCATCTTGATAATACCAAGTGGTTGCTATATCCCATGGACTTGCCCAAAGGGTTCACACTGGAGCCATCGTCACACGCAAACCCTTTTAAACTAACTGCCCTCTGGTTCTTAAGGAGATTGCAGTGCTATGGAGAACAGCATAAATAAGCCCCCTCTGCTAAAAACGGTGTCCTTCTATTTTGCATCTTTTCATGCTATCTTATGCTTCCATCCCAAGGGAAGAATTAAATTAATGTAGCATACTGGGGTGCTGGAGAGAAAATACAAGAAGTGCTGATATGATCAAGAAACACTTGCCTTTAAAATTACTGCTAATTTGAAGAAGGACTCTGAAAAGCTCCTGCTGCTCTTTGGGTAAGAATTTCCTCTGCAGAGCAGTGACACTTGGGATCCTAATCCCTTGTTTCCTTCTGACAATCTCCCATTTGATGTCGTTGTTTTTAGGAGCAGCACTAGGGAGAGCATTGAATACAGAGGTTTTATTTTCCTGCAGACTTGCTGCAAAAAAGCACCAGCAACAGAGTAAACCCTTCTCTTTTACAAACTTCAGTGATTTTGCCATGTCTTTTAATATTTAATGCTTATAAAAAGCTCCTTTCACCCTTCCTTCTCATCCTCACTTTCATAGTCCTGGGAAAGTAATTTATTTAGCCCCCTTTGCTATGGACAGAAACTTCAGTTGTGGATTTGTGGTTTTAGTCAGGTTTTCAGGAGTAAAACAGTGTGCTTCACCGAGCTACTACAGAGTGATTTCTAAACACATTTCATAAATTTCATTCTGAAAGAAAAATGCAAAGTAGAGAATTCCAAGTTCTCTTTTTAGTGCCTGTCTTCATGAACTGCTCACAGTGGATAATGCCATAACCTCTACTGGTAACATGCAGTATTATCAAAGCCAGGCATTCACAAATCAGCAGGGAGGTAGAGACCTGAAAGGCTTTTTGTTAGTCAAAACAAAGTCTGATAGTCAGATCTTTTCGGGTATCTCTTTTTTTTAGGCTTCATACTGGTTTTGGCTAAAAATGGCTAAAACCATGCTAAAGTGGTAAGCGTTATCTTTCCCTTCTTTGTTCCTAAGAGTTGTCACCTGTAGTTTTTGTGTGAAACAAATATTCAGACCTATGCATATGTGGTAAAAAGGAAGTCTGGTATATTAGTATGGGTTTTTTTTTATTACATGCAGTATTCTTTTATTTTATTCTTACATAAGGAATACTTTACCCTGTCATTTTCCTTCCTTCGTTTGTTCCTTCATTCCTTCCTTCCTTCCTTCCTTTCTCCCTTCCTTCCTTCCTTTCTCTCTCCCTTCCTCCCTTCCTTCCTTCCTCTCTCCCTTCCTCCCTCCCTTCCTTCCTTCCTTCCTCTCTCCCTTCCTCCCTTCCTTCTTTCCTTCTTTCCTTCCTTCCTTCCTTCCTCCCTTCCTCCCTTCCTCCCTTTACTTCCTTCTTCCCTTCCTCCCTTCCTTTCTTTCCTTCCATCCATCCATCCTTCCATCTGTCCATCCTTCCATCTGTCCTTCCCTCTTATCTCTCTTTTTCCGTTTCCCTTCCCTTTCACTTTCCATTTCCTTTTCACTTTCCCTTTCCCTCTCCCTCTTCTTTTCCCTTTCCATCTCCTTTTCCGTCTCCCTTTCACTTTTCCTTTTCCTTTCCTTTTCCCTTTCCCTTTTCCTTTCCCTTTCCCTTTTCTTTTCCTTTCCCTTTTCTTTTCCTTTCCCTTTCCCTCTCCCTTTCACTTTCACTTTCCCGTTCCCTTTCCTTTTCCCTTTCTTTTCCCTCTCCTTTTCCCTTTCCTTCTCCCTTTCTTTTCCCTCTCCTTTTCCCTTTCCTTCTCCCTTTTCCTCTCCCTTTCCTTTTTCTTTTCCCCTTTTCCCTTTTCCCCCTTGCCCTTTTCCCCTTTGCCCTCTTCTCCTTTCCACTTTTCATTTTCTCTTTCTCTTTCTCCTTTTCCCTTTCCTGTTTCCCATTCTCCCTTTCCCCTTTCTCTTCTCCCCTTTCCTTTCCTTCTCCCTCACCCTCTCCATCTCTTTTTCCCCCATATCTCTCCTTCGGCTATTTTCAAGATAAATCCTATCCTTGCAAATTCATAACTGACAGGGCTGAAAACTAGAATATTTACTGGAAAAATAAGAATGCACAGCAAGACTTCTTGATTCTCTTTCTCATATATATTTCTTTATAGGGTGCATTCTGCAGTATTTGGTGCATGTGTCAGTGGAGATGAAAAGATACTTTACAGGGAAACTGAAATCTATTTCCAATGACATTACTGTAGCACAAAATGGAATACTATGAGTGACAGTCACTTAGATTTCCATAAATGCAGCTCCTCTATAAGTGAAATTCTGAAGTGATTTTTATTTCTAATGTCACCCTTGGAGGCTCTGCAATGTCATCCTCATTTTTGCCAGAATAATTATATTTAATTTTGGGGTTCAGTCTATCACAGGTCTACAAATTTGTGTCATCATTTAACATTACTCGTTTGTCTAAAACAGGCAAGAAGCAATGATTTCCCTGTTTTGCTTCTATACTGTATGGGCATTCTTCAATGGTTAAAATGGTATCATTAGGGGAGGAAAAGAGAAAACACTTTTTATAGGTGTTTTCCAGTGAACACAACAGTCTTTTTCTACCTAGTGTGATAGGCCAGTTGAACCTTGTGTCGCATGAAGACCTGAATATCTCCCGGTCAAAAAGGAGCAGTTTCCCCAGTGAAAGCACACTAGTCTTGTAAGTCTGAAGTATGTATGTGGGAAGCTAGATTTAGGGAGTTTTCTTTACCAGCAAGTTATGAAGTTTCAAAATGGAATCAGTCAAATCAACCTTCCAAGTCCATTTCGGGCTTTCTTTTTATTACTTTTTTCTCTTTGGACATAAAACACTTCAAATAAAAGTTCTATTAATAAAGCTCTAACCACAGATTAAATATTTCTGCTGACATTATTTGACTGATAATATCAATTTCAAAGTTCAAATTTTAATAAGGTATTACAAAGCATAGGAAGAAACAAGCTAATCAAGCCAAGTTTCATATTTCCCCTCTTTGTATAAAATGATAAGTGAATTTAAAGCTATGCTTTGTCTCTTTAATATCTGCTAAATATGGATGAATTACTGAATATATATTTATTCTTAGCCTCATTTGAAGGCAAATATTTACAAGGCTTTTCTCTTGTAATCTGATTTTAATATCTCAACTGAAAGTGATTCATAACATGTGCCTTCAAATACCCTGTAGTTAAAGAGGCCAAAAATTAATTAGCTGATTCTAGCGAGGGTTTCTTGGAACTGACCTTGAAAGAGAAAAAAAAAGTGGTACTGTTTATCAGATCATTGTACATTGTTGTTGCTTGTGCAAAGAATTTCAGGAGTAAATAACAGAGACTGGCAATAACTTGTGTCTGATCCTTGGTGCTGATGTACGTGTACATCCTCTGGCTTTCTGTGGCTCTTCTAGTAGGTCTTCAGGGGCCAAGATCTTCTGTACTTTTGGCATGGAAATTGCTCAGACAGGCATCGGTTATGTGAAGTAGGTTAGCAACAGTTATGCACGCAATGGGAAGAACCTCCCTTTAATCCCTTGTCCAGATTAAAATGCAGTGAGTGCGGAAATACTTGCAGGTCTTTTTTTTTGCATCTTATAAATATACTCAGGAAGCCATCTGGGAACAGAAATACTCCCTAAGTACCGCTGACCTGAAACACAAGTGTCTTTGTGAAGTCAGTTTCTCTCCTTCCTTTGAAAGACAATCTTGCTGATGCTGACTGCTAAAAATAAGGACGCAAAATCTTATCCAGCATCTGGACTTTTCTGTGCCTTAATCCGTTCATTTCCTTATGCATTGTTATATAGGTATTTCTGTGCACACTCTGATTAATGTACAAATATATATTTTACTCAGTAGGATTAGAGTCAAGTGGGCCTGATTCTCCACTTCCTTGCATCATTAGCTATAAGTGTAGGTACAGCCCTTTTAAGAACTGTCATTTTATAAGGAGCTTTAGGAATTAGATTAACTCTCACTTTGCCACTTCACAAATGGTATCCATCTATTGTGAGCTGAAAACAAACTTTTTTTCTGGGATTTTATCTACTTTTTTTTTCTAGAAACCTGAGCTGTGGGTTGCCTTCTGTCCCATTAAAAGCAGCTGTTTCCAAAGGGTACTGTATAGTGTTGGGGCAAGAGTATTCCTGTAAGAGTGTAGAGGTATGTGTGCAGTTATTAGGTATTTACGCCATCTAGTTACCAGGCATAAAGGTGCAAATAAGCTGTTTAACAGACCTTCCACAAACCACTTCAGTAACCTCCTCTTTAGTTCCTGTCATGAGTGGTTTGCGAGGTATTTGGGGAGATCTCCATATTAGGAGGGTATGTTGACTGTATCTGTATTTTTTTCATGTGTTTGTTCTGAGCAATGGTTCATTCAGCTTTGCAGTAAAGCACACATTTGCTTTGTTTATGTCCATTTTCTTCTCCTCCTATGAAACTGTGTACTATGGTAGCTGTGGTGTTCTTGGTTGCTACAGCCACATTATCTCAAAGATATTGTGTCAGTGATAAACGCTGTGATAGTAGGTACTCTCATATAATCCTGTGTTAGGATTTAAATATGTATAATCTGTGTATTTCTGATACTCCCACTTGCACATTAGATTGACAGTAATCATCCTTAAAAGGGTCAAAGAGTAAAAACTATTTCACATCATTTCTTCAGCAGCGACGAGCCTTGGTTTGCCATGAAAAAAAGGTATTCATGGTCATTCTGAGTATTGCAGAGGTCTGGTACCATAATAGTGATTCAGTTATAATTTCATAAATGTGAACCAGGTCAGCAAGACTTTCAAGATTTCAGTTTTTCACAGAAAGGAAAATGGAACAAGATTTGTATACTTAGCCAAACAGGAGTGTAGCCTCAGCTCCAGGGTTTGGATTTTCTCAGTAATTTAGTGTCTGCTTGGTTTTGGTAGCATTAATTCGTTTCAAAAAAGCTGATGGAATTTACCAAATATTAAAGCATGGGAATTTAACATGTACATTTCTACTCTGGGATTTTGTCTTTCCACATGAGTGTGTATGCACACGTGTGTGTGTTCTATCTCATACAGCCCCAAATGCCCCATCTGCAGGCTCGGAGTGTGTGCCAACAATGCAACAATACTGATGAAGCTGAGGTGATGTACACTCTTCTGGTATCTGTCTCAGAGTGTCATGCATCCTTTTATGTTCCTATGATAAAAATCTTGATTTGTCTGTGAGCAGGCTTTCATATGAGGTTTGAAAGTTTAGGTGTTCTTGTGGGACTTTGCCAGTTCGGTATTGTCCAGTGTTGCACTATTATTCACTGAATTAATGCATTTAACGGAAGTTCTTCTGGCAATGATGGAAGAAGTCAACAACTTGCTGGTGCCCCTGGCTTATTGAAGGTCTTATATTTCAAGAAACATGAGGGATTGTAAACCCATGCTTAGCACTTTGGATCAAGTTGCGCTCAACAGGAGTAATTGCGTTTTTATAAGTGAATGGGTTCACTTTATATAGTTTTTCCTTCTTCCACAAGGTTAGCTTTTTCTCAATATAATTGGTAACTTTTCATCTTTACTTAAAAAGCTTTCTGGAAATTCAGCATAGATTTTCCTTGAAAATGAAGTTGAGGCACAGTTTTAGGCAATTGCATGTAGTTAAAGGTGGTACAGTTTGGTGTTTGAAAGCTTCTACTGTATTCAGCTCCATATCTTGCATTTTATCAATGTGATGTGATCTAACAGGCACAGGAAAGACAGAATATCCTGAGTAACCAGCAACTGCTACAGGGCAGTACGATTTGGCAGAATCCTACTTGTAATTGCTGATTTTGAGCTGAGGAAATATGGATAGAAAAATATAAAATAAATACAAAATTATTTGTGCCTTGCTTTTTTGCAAAAATAGGAGGTATTGCTTGAGAAGTCTGAATTACTGAGTTTTCACTTTTTCTGCTTTTACAGAAACAAAGGAAGTAATGTTTTGAGTGACCCTTTCTGTGTACGTACTATCTGTGGTTTTGATATAGTCTTCTCATTATAGTAGCCATATCCTTCCCTTCTCATAATAGCTCTTTTGCTCTCATCCAAGGTGTCACTGCTTATTTCCTCCCTCTTCATTATCTTGTGTAGTGGACTTATAAAGACCCGTTCTTTAACATACAGCTAGATGACCTAGTCTGGGCTTGCAATAAAAAGCATGTGCTATGGGAATACCAGAGAGCTTTCTGTGATCTTTGAACAGTGTTTTTTCAGTGTTTGCTGCTGTATAGTTCTTTTTTCCATAACACATCCCTGTCTATTACCATTACCACCATCATAAAAAAGAAAAAAAAAGAAAGAAAAAAATGTATTTAATTGCAATGCTTTGAAAATCAAGTTTAGAAGCTAGCGATGTGGACACAGGATGGTTAAGATGGTTCGACAAACATAGCTCCAGGGAGCTGGCTAAATACACTCTTGAATTAGCAAATCAAGCCAAAGAACTTGCACAAAGTCTGCTCATTTATGGTTTCTTGAATGCTCCTAGTCACTGGGTATGAACAAGTTATGCTACAGAGTTTACAACATAACATATACACTTCACAGCCTGTTATAGCCATAATCCATATTTTAATGCTTTGTGTCAGGCATCCCTGCTGCCCTCTAACCATTCTTTAATAATAAGACAAAAATGATATTTTAGGGTAACAGTTAATAAATAACGTGACTTATCCAATCACACCTTTCACTAAAATATTATTATCTTTTGACAGGTTCATTACTGTAGAGACATCAGGGACTGATGGAACATTGTCTAATTCTACCACTAGTACATTTTCTGTAGTTGTCTTTCTTTTAATTTAATTCTCTTACTCTGAAAGCATACTGTCCATTGCAATTATCGAATGAGCATTTAATCTAGCATAACTAAGGCATTTTAATCTTTTCTTATGGAAAAACGATTAAATGGTCATAACATTGCTATGATGTGTACTCATCTACTCCTGACTTAGGGAATCAAAGTTTTCTCCTTTCTGATAACTAAACCTCAAGTAAGATTTTAGCTTTAGTGCAGAGGGTTGGCTGCCTGAGAAAGACGAGGACTGTCATTTATTTGATGATATCGCAGAGTCAGAAAAACAATTTGTGGTTATCATCAGTTACTTCTGGTAGGATTGTTTCTGGCAAATTCTGCAAATTCTGCATATGCCAGTGCTTCTTGCTGGGTAACACTTTTTTTAAAACTATTTTTTTCTTGAGCCAGAGATGAGTAAATAGAACAGACCCAAAATCCAACAGATTTAAACAATGCAAAAGGAAAAAAAGAAGTATTCCAAACCTACTTTCTGCATACTGCTATGATCACATTTCAAGAAATCTAGTTCTTGTAGTCTGATGTATCCTTCTTGCCTTACATTGCATATATAAATTCAATTGAAAGTGAATCTGAAATACACAAACATACGTATCGAAAATAAAATACTGATTTTAAAGTTTGCCTTCAAAATTTGGCTAGAAGCAAAGTCCATCCCTAACAAAAAGGTGACCGAATAAGAAACTCAAATTAATTATCCCAGAACTGAACAGTAGCTCTCAATCTTTTTTCTTACTGAGATCCAGCTGCTATCACTGTAGGACAGCATTACCTGTTGACAACAGGGAAAGGGGCAGTACATTTATTGCTCTTTCAGAACATTCTGTAATCTCCAAATTCCCCTGGAGAGATTGTATCAGATATCCACAAAGCTCTGCTTCAAATCAGTTCAGAGACTTTAAAAGGTATTTTAATAATAAGTACAATTGTGAAAAAGAAAGCTAAATTTATCAGATAGATTTATTGCTTATTCTCCCAGACCATTTTTAATGGATCATTATTTTGCTGCTAAATAACTAAATCTGTACACATTTTTATAAAGGATTATTTAGAAGTCATATTTCTAAATTCAAGAAAAAAGTGCTGGTACATATGTGTACCCTGCAACGTGCTTTAGCACATACTAAAAATATGACTTCACCAGGTTAACATTCAGGTTGTCACCATTCAGTAACTCTCCATCCCAAGCAAAGATGAAAAATGTCTTAGCTCACCCTCCCAAGAAAATAAGTCTACATAAAGTGCCTAATATTAAGGCTTTTTGTCCAGTTACTGTGAATTCTGGTTTGATAATATCAGTGCAGGACCTCATAACTCCCATATGCATTGGAGATGGATACCTTATAGCTGTAGGGTCTTCTAAAGAGCCTTTGGCTAATTCTCCTTCTTCATGCTTCACCTTCATACCTTTCATGAAGCTGAAGTGTTTCACTGTGAGAGCCTCTGGCTTTAATGAACCATGTTCATTCATTTTTTTTTCTTGTTCAACATCTTTGCTGGTGACATGGACAGTGGGATTGAGTGCGCCCTCAGCAAATTTGCCAATGACACCAAGCTGTGCGGTTCGGTTGATATGCTGGAGGGAATGAATGCCATCCAGAGGGACCTTGACACGCTTGTGAGGTGGGCTGGTGCCAACCTTATGAAGTTTAACCATGTCAAGTGCGAGATCCTACACCTGAGTTGGAGCAATCCCAGACACAGCTACAGGTTGGGCAGAGAAGAGATTCAGAGGAACCCTAACCAGAAGGACTTGGAGGTGGTGGTTGATGAAAAACTTAACATGAGCCGGCTTCAGTGTGCACTCACAGCCCAGAAAGCCAACCGTATCCTGGGCTGCATCAAAAGGAGCGTGACCAGCAGGTCGAAGGAGGTGATCCT
>JANHGB010018880.1:0-17228 GCA_026283785.1 Coracopsis vasa | reverse complement strand
GCTGAGACGGGCATTGGTACAAGATCCGATAAAGACATAGAATCACAGGCAACCCAATTAAACTGTCACACAAAGCTTTATTTTCCCTCTGACACATGACTCTACTGGAATCTGTAAAGTTCATAAGCTGTTTTCTTCACTTTTAAATGCCTCAGCACTTTCTGGTTACAAATTAATAGAAGAATTTGAAAGACAATGATTATGTAACTATTCTTGTACTTTAGTTATCATCCTGCAACAGGAAGAACATACTGCCCTCCAAAATCATGCACTGAGAAAACTCCTAACTTGCAAAAAACTACACACATGCATTTCAGTAATAATGCCAAAAAAGTTTCATAATTCAGAGACTCACTTGATAATAAATATTTTAAAAAATACTTTCTTCACTCTTACAGTTCTACTGTTTTCACCATTACTCATAAGTTTAAGAGACTGGAATATCAGTAGTTCAAGTTCATAAGTCATCCTATGCTGTAATAGCCTTACCGAATCATTTATAGATTACCTGTTCAACCTCACATACCCAACACCAAACCTGCTAAAGCACATTTCTGAAGGATCACACTGGGACATGACTGCTTCTAGGTCTGTATGTTGACAGACTGACAGTACCACATCAAGCTGTGCATGCTGCCTCTTTGCCAGAGGTTACAGGCCACAGGATACACCCCTCCCATCAGCCACTACCACATCTACCATGACTGATACCCTCTAAGCTAAGGCAAATAGATGGGATCATCTTAAATAGGCAAATTTGATAGCAGCAATTAAAGATAATTATGCCTACAGTGTTATTCCTAGTCTTTTTTCACCACCAAGACTGAAGCATTACACAGCAGAATACTTGTTAACTGCAGTGTTTGTAGATTTGCCCTAATACAACCAACTGAAAGGGGAATGTTTTACTACCTTTTGTAGGTAGCATGATAAATTGTTCGCTAATGCCAAGTCTGGCTACAGATAGTGCCACAGAAAAGCCAGTAATAGCATTGCTAATTTCAAACATTTTACCTTTATCATCAACTACTGTGAAGGATGAAGTTATGCATGAAATCTTATTCCAGTTTGAATGCTCATTGTAATCTAGCACTATCCTGAATTTAGTCTAAGGGCATCTTCTCTACATGGCCTCTTCAGAAGTTAGTAAATCTTAAAAGAAGTAGAAAAAATCAAACCCAAACCAAACAAAAAAATATCTCCCAAGGTTACAACTATTAGCAACAACTGCCATCCACACTATTATTCATAGCTTCACTGTCATATTTGTTGCCCACACTGACTACAGGCTTGGTACACTCACTGTGTAAATGGCTAGACACATGACAGTGAAGAATCAGGTTTATGATGTAATTAGAGGATAAAACTAGTCAAATGGGTTTCTAATTTGGGGTAGAGGGAGGGACAGGAAAGGAAGGGAGAAAGAAGGTAAAAAAAAATATGTATGTGTGAGTTGCCTGTTTTAATCTGTAACACTTTGTCTTTCCACTTGGAATGAACTTCATAGTATAAAACACTTCACAGCAGAAAGATTGCATACAGAAGAGGTTATCACTATTTAAAATATTTGAGGATAAACAGAAGCAGAAGGGGATGACTCCTCACTCAGTTTGTCTATCTACTCTGAAAAATTAGAGCAAATTTTAATAATTTGCCATGTTGACTGCTGGTATCTTTGATGATGCAATAAACAACACTGCATTTTAGCATGTCTGCAGAAGCAGAGGATCCAGCAACTGGTGGTGATGTCTTGTTTTTCACTCACACATACTTGATTTTATATTCATATGTTTACTTCTAAGAGCACTGAACAAATTAAAAAATCTCACTTTGATTGCAGTTACCACAACACAGCTTCTTTAGATTTTGTTCTGTGACTGAACAGGTTTCATTGGCACAAAGGCTCTGCACCCACAAGAATGTCTGCATTTTAAATTAGACTGGTAGCAACGTTGCATGTACCTACCCATAGTTGTATCTATTGCCACTTTTGAGATGCATCCCCTAAACCAATATTCACTTTTAAAGTAACAAGGGGCTTGCGAATGCAAGAGTTTAAGACACATCTGTATTTGCTTCAGGGAAGTGTCACTAGTCTCAGTGTCTGGTACAGTGCAGCTGTATAAGTGATGTTTTGCAAGTGCACAGGAACAGATGATAAATACAGGAGTACATTAAATATATCCAATGGCTTTTTATTTGGATTATGACACGTTTCTGTAAGAAAGCTGTTTCTGAAAGCTTCATATTATTTCATAGGCACTAGTTTGTAATCTTTTGCCCTAAAGGTAAAAGGATTCTATATCTATCATATTTAAATGATCACCTTATAGTCTTCCTAAACATGTTGTCCTGCAGGCTGATCTAATTTTTTGGTATTTTATTAGTCATATGAGGAAGAAATGAATTGGAATCTACAACATATATATTTTTTTCTAGTTCTAATCATGTGAGGTTTTAAAGCATAAGAATTCCAAGTGTTTGATGTTAAATACACAGGAAGAATTAAACTCATTTCCTAGTGGCAACTGTAAAAAAAGAAATTAAAATAATGTCTAATATAACTTATTTCAAAAGTATATATAAAAAATAATTCAGGAAAATGTGCAAATATAGGTTTTACTTTAGTTGTTGAAAACTAAGGATATACTCCTCCTGAATAGAGAACATTTTCTCAAGTCACACCTGTATGTTAATTTGATATTATTATTCCCATTTCTGCTGTAGAGGATCTGGGAATGTCAGTCATAAGTGTGCTAAAGCAAGGATTTCTAAACTTTCCTCCTCCCCTCCCATTTGCTGAATACTGCCAGCAGTAGCTCCTAGTTTTGTAACTAGCTATGTACCACTTATGAGAGGTATGCATGACAGTTTGGGAATTCCATCCCAGAGAGCACATGGGGAAATACTCAGCAATAATCTCTTCAAATGCTGACCTCCATAACCCTTTAATTTTCTCATTCCTAGTAAATATAGATTAATGTCAGTAAAACTGTAAAGTACACTATGACTTCATCATCACGGTATTTGTGTAATTGTGCACATGAAGTGCTAGAAGCATACGCAGCCTTGTAGCAGTGGAAAATCTCTGTCCAGATGAATTCATAGTGCACTTTAAACACAAAGAAATAACAGTCTGGATAAAATACTATTTGAAACCTTACAGTATAATGCTAAGACTGTGACTAAATATTGTTCTCCAGACTCAGTGGGGCTGAAAAAAAACCCAACCCAACATAAACCAAACCAAAATCCAACCCACCTCAGACTGCATCAGTGGGAAGACAGTAATTTACCATAAGGCAGGGAGGGGAACCAGCAATAAAACCCACCCTAAAGGCAGGTAAGCTGCACTGATGTAAGTCAGAAGTGGTCCTTCAGTGACCCAAGACATGTGCGTCCAGATCAGGTTCGTTAACTGCGTCACCACACAGCTTACTGGAGCACCCAGGCTGGCAGGGAAGGAGGGCACACTCTTACATTACACCAACCTAATAACTATTTGTTGCCAAAAAGCACAAATTTACTATCCCCTGGCACTGCCGGTCACCCAGTTACACAGTGGCCATTGCAGAGCAAAGGCAGCGCCTCCCCATCAGGGTCACCACCATGAGGCTGTCACCAAGACTGCCACACCCGCAGACCCGCACCTCCAAGCCAACTCATCCCAACAAATGCAAGTCATTAATCACCCAGGTACTAGTTCCTACTGTGAGTAATACTTCTTTCCACACAGGCCGCTGTTAAAGTGATTTTACTCATTTCCAAAACCAGCCCAGGTACAGGTGAGTGAGGCAGCAGAGGGTCTCTAGGGCAAATTGTTACCACTGCCTGTTATTACGGTTATTACGTGAGCAGGCCCTGAACCACTTTAAGGCTCTGTCATTTTTCTACCCGAGTATTCGAGAAGTTATATATATACGCAATTTAAAAGAGAAGGGACCAATTCACCAAGAGGGACGACAACCTCGCCGGCGCGGCCCGGCCCACAGAGGCGGCCGCGGCTCCTCAGCCCCGCTCGCACCCAGCACTGGGGCTGG
This sequence comes from Coracopsis vasa, assembly GCA_026283785.1. Taxonomy (NCBI): domain Eukaryota; kingdom Metazoa; phylum Chordata; class Aves; order Psittaciformes; family Psittacidae; genus Coracopsis; species Coracopsis vasa. Next base: position 13,188 of record JANHGB010018880.1, on the reverse strand, counting down.
TCCCGACCTTCCCTCAAGAGCACCACCAAGAGCTAACGGTCGCCCGCGGGAAGGCCCTCGCTGTGGGAAGCGGCGACGCCGGCAGCGGGCGGGCCCCCCCGCCCGAGGGACACCGCCCTTCTCCCCACAGCCGGGCGCCCCCTTACCGGCGGGAAACACTCCGCCCCTCTCTCCTGCTGAGCTCAGCCCGCTCGGGCTCCCCCAGACCTGAGGCAATGCCCACCTTGCCCGAAGCCAACACCCGGCCCGGCGCCAAGAGCCCCCCGGTGCAGTAGGGGCGACATGTGACCGCCGGGCGGCTGAGGGCGGCCCACTCCGCCTCGCCTCGCTCCGCCCCTGCCTCTGGCGCCCGAACTGGGAGGCGGTGGCGGCGGCCCCGCTGTTGTGTAACGTGAGCCTGGACAGCCCCGCCGAGGAGCGGTGGCTGCCGGTGCTGCGGCACTTCGACCCCGCCTTCCTGCGCGCCGCCGTCGCACGGGTCATCGAGTGAGTGCGGGACGGGGCAGCCGGGGAGCGGGGTGTGAGGTGGCTGGGGCGAAGAGAGGGAGCAGCCAGGGTCGCTTTTCTCCTCTCCGCAGCGCCGCGGAGCCCTTGTCGCGCCGCCAAGACCCGCTGCGGCGGGGCCTGAAGGAAGAGGGTGAGGGGATGCAGCACGGCTGCTGAGCTGCGCTGGCCTCAGGAGTTCAGGGGGTTCTGAGCGTTAACTTAGTACATTTACGTTATTGGTACACCAGGAGCCTGTCAGAGGGACCCGTCTTTTGCTCGGGTTGTGCAGGCTTCTTGGAGGACGTGCAGAAGCCGATGGGATTTGGTGAGAGAAGGGATGCAGGGATGTCTGATGCAGCATGGGAGAGGCTGGCGATGAGCGGTCAGCACCGGCTGGGACAGGCTGCCAGAGAAGTGGCCGAATTCCCCGGTGTCGGACTGCTGAGTGTAAGTTGCAAACCTTTTCGTTTCTGTCTCGGCTCATGCCTTGAGTGTGTTTTGCAGTGAAAGGGTACCAAAATGGGTCCACGAAGTTATTCGACCCATAGCAGTGGAATTGGAGTTCTTTATGCCGCAGCCCTTCGCGGGGGAAGTGCTGGGACTGTGCAGAGCCCTGGGAATAAGTCTTGGAGATGGAGTCCTGCTTAACTTTGCCTACGAATCTACTGCGTAAGTGTCTGGTACTTACAGGATCTGGTAGGAATGGATGCTGAGAGTCATTTTAGCTCAGTCTGGGAGAGTGCATAAAAAGGCAGGTGTAGACATGTGGCAGATTATTTGCGCTGTTAATTCTCACACTCTTTTCTGTGTCCAGCTGGAAGGTTTCATTCTCATTAGGCAGTTTGTATCCTGAATTGAAAGAGAAATGCAAACAGTGTTTTTATCTGTTGATAAAGGTAATATATAGCTATATAAATAAATAGAAGTACGAGAATAATTTTTACTAATCAGGAAGGACCACCAATTTAAAGTATTTGTGTTCATTTGTCTTTGATCATGTAATGCACTCTTTTGTCATTTAAATTGTCCAATTTCACTAAAAAGGAAACTAGAAAAATTAGTTGCAATCTTGTTATTTTAACCTTTCATTTGAGATCAGGTTCCTTCCTAGCCTCTTTCTGGATGAATGTTCTCAACGACTGTATAATGTAATCTTTTGATTTGCACAATGGAAAATGGATGTAGTATCTTTATGACAGAAAACAAAACATCAGTGGAAAGAATACTCGGTTTTGTTGTCCTTTTTTTCCCCTACAAGCATGTGCAGGAGAGTAATAAACACGTGGTGTTGCCTGTGAAGAGCCTAAAAATATTTCTCCGTATAGAATCAACATAGGTTGTTTTAAAAACCAGGCACATACAGCTGCTTGTATTTATTTTGATTATGATTTTTCTTACCTTCTGATATTTGGTTAAAGCAATCTTTCTTTTAATAGGCATTAATATCACGTGAGGCAGTCATTTAAATGTTGGCTCTCTTAGTACTTCACAAAGGATAGGTATCATTCTTAGCCCTGGTAAAGCCCATGAGATTTTAAGTTTCTCAGCTTTAACGTTACTGAAGAAAAACATCACCTGGGAGCGAACTACTTGTTTGCAGAATTTTTTACCTTTACAGTTTTGAAAGGCAGTGCTGGGTATCACTGGAAGGATGTAATAATTTTTGAATTCTCTGCTCATTCGGAATTTCAGCCCATTTCCTGCTCTAGAGATGAGGTTAGATTATTACTGAGATGGCTGATACTTCAACAACAACTGAAAGAACTTTGTTTGAACTTTTCATCTAGTTGTGATTAAAAATGTGAGTGGAGTCCAAACTGAGATGAAATAATGTGCAGTTGTCAGAATGAAATCCAGAATGTTGTGGACTGATACTTTGTGGACGTTTTTAGATATTGGCTTTTCATCTCAACTTAGAAGTAATGAAACTGGAAATAATGAAATAATGAAGTAAAATGAAATAATGAATGTTTTCCAACTAGAATTGCTGCTTCCTACCTGGTCTGTAATATGTGACCTGGTAATTCATATACAGTTTTGTGTGTTAGACTGCGTGGAAGAGGACTTTCCCTTATGAATATCATGCATAAACCATACGGAGTGTTGTGTAGTTATGCAGAGCTTCAGTCAAAACATTCTGACCCCCCTTTTGTTTTTTTCCAATTTTAAATTAAAGCCTGTCAGAAACCTTATCTGAAAGTACAGGATGAGACTGTTCTCTCAGGTTGGGAAACATAGGTGTTAATGTAAACTCCTAGTTGTATGCTTACATTAGTAAAATACTTTGCAGAAGATAAACTCGGTTATTACTTCTGAAGTGTTAGCTAGTTTAACTGTAATATTGCAAGTGTTGTTATAGCCTTTTCTGAAATCATTCTTTCTCCTTTTTGTTTGGGAAGGTTCTGTACTAGTATTGTCGCTCAGGATGACAAAGGACACATTTACCACGGACGGAACCTGGATTATGATTTTGTTGATATTTTAAGCAAGATAACAATTGATGTGCAGTTTATAAAAAGCGGGCAGGTATGATCTGTGGTTGACATGGCTGGGTAATATTCCATGAAGGAACATGGTATTGTCATATGGCTGCATAGGCAGCTGGGATTTAATGTAGGAATGTGGTTCGCATCACAGGTTTACTGGATTATTAGAGTGCTGCAGTCACTCTCTCCAGGACTGTGATATGAATGATGGGTTTCTTTGCTTTCTGAACATTCAGCTTGTGGTGATAAACTGGAACAAAGAGAAGAACATGATCTAGTATCTCAAGATCATTATTTGAAAGAAGATATTGAAGGAAGGAAATGTCGAGATAGTAAGAAAGAAATACGAGAGAATAGAGAAAAGAGATCAGTCTGGGCAGGGACTGATTCAAAGGCTTTTTTTTTTCCTAAGGCCTTGTTAATTTTTGTGACCAAAGTGTGTTACTTAGAAAAAAGTAGGGTTTGCTGCTAGAGAATGTTGCTTGTATTTGAAGTAGTATTCTAGTCCATTATGCTGACATCCTGCGTCTTTTCTGGTTTCAGATAGCGTATCAAGGCACCACATTTCTTGGTTACGTCGGGTTATGGACTGGACAAAGTCCACACAAGTTCACAATCTCCGGTGATGAACGAGGTGAACAAATCTGTCTTCTGCACTTGATGTAACATACACTATTTTATTGATCATTGCCTCTTTTGGCCCTTCTCTCATATTCTCCTAGAGGGAAAAATATGGTTAAGGAACTGAAATTGAATGTCTTATCTTGCCCTCAGGGAGTGAAAGCACGCATGCTGCCAGGTTTTGACTGTTGCAAAGGAGAGAGGGGTTTGTTTGCCATCACAGTGTTATCTGAGCTTTAAAAGTGTCACAGGAGGTAGAGGACCTTGGGGAAGCCGTAAAAGACAAATTAATGTGGTCTGTTCAAGAGAAGCAACTGGAGATGGCAGAGTAGAGACTGGCAGAAAAAGTTGCAGTTGTTTAGAGCAAATAAATGCTTCCCTAGTTCTCTGTCCTTTGCTCTTTATTCCACATTTCTCTGTCCTCATAAGGCAGCTTGAGAGAGGATGGGAGGAGATGGGTAACACTGAGATCTAGAGTAGGGGCAGCAGGGCTTGACAGAATGCAAGGAGGTGCTGGGAAGGCAGCTGAGGATAGATGCAGTAGTGGAGGAAAGTTGAAAGACGTCAGTACTGGGAACTAAGACCTGTCAGTAGAAGGTCTTGTATCAGTCAGGAAGGCAGAGGAAGGGTTTTGGATCAGCACTTCAGTTTCACAGATATTAACAGTTATGTCCAAATCAGACCTTGAGTTTGCCTTTTCCATCCTGTCCCCCCTCTTCTTTCATTTTCTTTTTTCGTTTCTTTTTAAGCAGCAGCCACTTCTTGCTGCTCTTTCTTAGCTGTTTGTTAGAACTGGAAACAATGTAGTCCGAGTTAGAACCGACATCTAAAATAAGTGTTTATTTTTTGCGTGTGGTTGTAGTAAGCATTTTTTCTTTTCTTTTTAATATTCTCTTTTAATCAGACAATCTTGTTTCTGAACTAAAAACTTAGGGAAATGAGTATGTGAACTACAGCTGCCAAGGGGGATGACTTTAAATCAGGGTGAAGGTCTATCAAGTGACAAGCATATTGTTTCTGCTGTGGTTTTGTGGTCTTGGCATACGAATAATTCTAAACTTCATGTTCTGTTTTTCTTAGTTCTCATTTTCTCAAGAGCACAAACACTATTACTACCTCTTTTTTAGCTGTTTCATGATTTCTTTGTAATTCTTCCTGCTGTAATATTTCAGTAAGATGACTAACGAGGTGATTCATGCTAGTATTTGGGCTGATAGACGGAGACTATTATATGAATAGATCTGCAAGATTTTTGGAAATAGCTGTTACAAAGTGCTAGTGCTGGTTCCAGTCACTTTTGACCTTTTATTGCTTATTATTCAGCTGTGAACAAAAGCAGTTTAAAATCTGAGCAGCTGGCAAGTGATCAAAACAGGAAGGAACATGATATTTTTTGATTGAAATTATTAGCACTGATAAGTTCTGAGTGCTATTGTGTGTCCTCTGCACAGTGCTGAACGCTGTCTTCTTTATTGTCCACTGTACCTCAGACTCCTTCTCATTTTACAGCGCCCTCTTAAGGCACCTGGTCACAGGAATAGCATTCCTTTTGGTAGACAGTCTAAGATAATGATGACTCCTGTTGCTACAGGTCTTTCTGGAAAGCAGGGGTGGTAATCCAGCTGCCGTGGTTGAACTTCAGTTGGGATTATGTTGTCTATTTATATTTGAGCTGTAGTTTCACCTGCATGTAATGCACTTTGTTAGCCCTTCTGAAGTGTTGACATTTTATGGTGATAGGTAGCTGCCCTGTTTATCTGATTTAGCTGTCTGTGGTAGTTCAGTATCCAAATCTAATGATACAGAAAACTGAGCATTTGAAATACAGATTTTGTAAAGCAGGGGCTTTCCTGGGTATGTTAGCCTGGTTATGCAGCACGTTTGATGTGTAAATATCAGTAAAGGAATACAGTAGCAAAGGAGTGCTATCACCATTCAGTGTTATAAACAGTGAGCTTGAGATGGTACAGAGGCTCTGACTGTTTTTAGATGGTGAGTGCTTTGTTAGTCAGTATAAGCTGCCTAAATTTTATGGTTTTATGATAGTGGTATAGTTAGAGAATGAAAGAATGTATTGCACTGCTCTTTTGTAAGGCAGTAAGGGAGAGATTGCAGAGCTAGAGATGGGAGAAGAAGGCAGGAGGATAAATTTCACAGAGCATACACAACATGCATGTATAGTAATTCCTTTTCCTTCTGTTTTTCTAGCGGGTGGTAGATGGTGGGAAAACGCAATAGCTGCTTTTCTGAATCGGAATTACCCTGTCAGCTGGCTTGTCCGAGATGTAAGTGCCCCGAGTTATTTTCTCATATTTCACAGTGATGTCATTTGTACTTACAAACCCTTAGTAAATCTGGTGTTACAACTTTTAGTTTCACATAAAAGTCAATAAATTGATAAGTGGATGCATTTTGTAAGAGGAGATATGTATTGTTCCCAAATCATTAGTGATGTGTACGGGGGAGGGCAATTCCAGTCCTTCAGGGGGGCAATCTGTAATCAGTGGCAAAAGTCGTTGAGAAGCTGTGCAAAGACTTAATTCCTAGGGACTATTTCGGCTAGCTGTGATTTTGTAATTTAGCAAACTGAGGCAGCTGCACTCTGAGATGGTTAGTATCTGACCCAGTGGTATTTTTACACTATGGTTGATATGTTACCGTATTAAAGATGTAGAGCTCACTGGTGAGCAGAAGGAGTTACACTGATATTCTGTATAGTCTGTTTTATCAGTACTGCATTAGGGTCCTACTAAGATAAAATGGGTCTGCTGCTTCTCACATTCTTGACTTATGGTAAACGTGAATGATATGGTTTGTAGGTAAATAATGTCTACTGGAGAGTTGTGGTTCCTATTTTTTGAGTTTGAGATGTGACTTTAGGCTGTGACTCAAAACTACTCACTGCAGCATTGCTGTCAGAGATAATTGTTTTCCAGAGCTTTCCCCACCTGTCTGAACAATTTTGTTTGAAGCATGACCTACATATTTGGGTTTAGTTCCTGCACAGCATTCATTTTTAAAGATGTACTTCCACAGCTTGTGTCCCTGTGCGTGCAAACAGTAGCTTCATTGGCTGTGGTGACTGTCCATTCATACTAAATTGGCCACCTGCCTGTGGCAGGGCTTGCTGTGAGCAATGCCTCTGCCTTATTCACCATTGTTGCCTAAATCCTCTTAAACCACCGGCTTTGGTGGTTTAAAACTCCGTATTTCTCAAAATAGAGATGTGCAGTGGGATTTTCCCCTCTTTCACCCTCTTTCATCTGTCCCATTGATCACATTGAAAGACTCTGCTGAGGATAGAATTTGCAGAGTATGGACATGCCTCTGTCGTTTGAATGGTGTGTCATTTGAATTTCATTTTGAATAATTCTATTTGAATTTCATGTGTTTTTTGCTTTTTAAGCATATACATATGTGTACATACATGTGTGTATATGTGTCTGTGTATTTACTGTTTGAGTATTTGCAAAGCTGGGATTAATGAGTTCGTTCACAAGTCACATGCATTTCATGTTCATATGCCAGTCAGTTTGGAAAACTGTTTTCAGAGGAAGATTTTCAAGTAGCGCTTCAGTCAATTTCAAGAAAGCTGGACCAGTTTTCCTTTTTAAGATGTTCCAGTGCTCATTTTTGTGCTTGACCATGCTCTGTGATCTCTGGTTCACTGTGATCTCCTGTTCACTGTGATCTTCTTTTTGTAATAGACCCTGAGCAGAGCAGAGGACTTTCAGTCAGCTGTTCTCAGACTAGCTGGCGTTCCCATCATTGCTGAAGTTTACTATATTGTAGGAGGTGTTTCGCCCAAAGAAGGCATGGTCATAACGAGGAACAGGAGGGGGCCAGCAGATCTCTGGCCTCTCGATCCTTTAGGTGGAGCGTAAGTAACAAAAACCATTTTGTTTTGTGTTCTTTTTCATATTCCCTCCTGTGTGATTGGTAAGGTTAGTGACACAGCTTTCTCAAGAGGTTCAGGGCATTGCTTATTAATGCTTACAGCTGGACAGGAAGGCTTGAAAGCCTCTTCAAGGAGCCCCAGCTCCTTCTCTTTGAGAAAGAGTCGCACCACCTTATCAGGTTGGTCAGTCTGGAGGGTTAAGGGTGTAAAAAGCATCTGTATGTGCTAATTTTTTTAGCCAGATTCTAAAGGTAGGCAAGACTCGAGGGCCTTTCCTGTCTGTCTGCCAGGTACTGCACCAGGAAATTCAGCAATTCCCAGGTAGCTTTGACTTAATGTGGTAGAAGGGTTGAAGGCTCAAAAATAACTTTCTATAAATTTTGTTGACATCAGCAGTGTAATACACGAAGTTGGTTCTAAATAGTTGCCCTATGGTGAAAAGGGCACTTAATGCATGCAGTCAGTCAGTAAGTACTGTCTTACCCACAGCCAGGTGTCCTGTTGGCCTTGTGTACTCCCAACGGAATGCTGCAGGCTGCATCATACCCATGGTCTCTTCTCCAGTCATCTCTTTAAAGATCTGATGCTGCTCTTATAGCAGTCACCAGTGCTTTTGTCACTGAGGCCACCAGGAGGTCAGAGGTTGCTCTTTTTTCATTTGTGTTCAGTGTTTTAATGGTAAAGGCCACTTGGTATTAACATAGGTGTCCTTGGGCTGGCATGAGGTGCAGGAAGGAGGCTTTTTAAGGAGGTTTTTTCCTTTTGGCAAGACAGAGACACCGAGTCTTGGCCTTGATTAATTACCTACTGATATGCCTTTTGTTTGCTTTTATATTTGTTTGTTGTGTTATAGGTGGTTTCGTGTGGAGACAAACTATGACCATTGGACTACCCCTCCTCCTTTTGATGATCGAAGGTGAATTTAGTTTGGAGCTCTGTGGTGAAATAACACTGTTATTTTGAAAAGGCTTGGAGATTTGGGTGTTTTCCTTTCTGAGGAGGTGTTAGCTCCTTGAGCAGGCACCTTACTCTGTTTCTGTAAAGCCACTCAAAAGGGAACAGATAAAGTAAGGAGCGATATTCACAGATGCCAGAGGAAAGTCTGTGTGGCATTGACGGGCATAAAAGATGAGAAATTGAAGGATAAGGCATATACCAAAAATTGCTTTATAAAGCAAAGTTTAGTAAAAGTTAAAGTATTTAGATTCGCAGTGAAGAGGTATTTGGTGATGCTATGAAGGTGCTCACAGACATCACATAGTCTTCAGGCTGTGTAGTATGCAAAAAGCTGGTGGCACATTGCTTGTTGGTCCATACTCAGTGGTGTAGTAATAGAGTAGCTACAGTGATGTGGGTCTAGATTCAGTCACACAGAATTCTGGATTAATTTAGGCCAAGGAAGACTTTTCAGTGTAAAGGCATTTAGTGAGGAAATTTTCATATTGGTGCTTTGTAGCCTTCAGAACAGTAAAATGTGTTTAATAATACTGCATTGTTTTCCTCCAGAACTCCAGCTATCAAAGCTCTCAATGCTACTGGGCAGCACAACATCAATTTTGGTACCCTCTTTAAGGTATTTCTTTTAAATTCTGCATTGTGACTTTGACTTAAAATTCCTTTCTTGAAGCAGCAGCGCAGTTGCATTTTTGTCAGGGTTTTAAAGGCTGTACTGGCAAGGCATGGTGACAGAGGTGTGCTGCACAGCCATCTCTGGAGAGTTAAAGACTGATAAGTTTGTTTGTTAAAGTGTTTCTGAACTCACTCGCCTGGGCGTTTTGTGATAGCCTGCCAATCTAAGTGGAAAGAGGTGAATTCTGTCAGCATCGTCTTTGTGCAGTTCTTTACTTCAAGGACAATTATAAATATGACTGTAGGCAGATAAAGTGTTAGGCATGAGTGATATTTACCAGTTAGTTTAGAGAATTTAAATGTTGTGTATTTAGAGGGTTTTTTAAAAATATTTTTGTAAAATGGTCTGATGGTAAAAACCCCCAACAACCAGCAAGAGAAATCCCTGATTTTGCATTATTCCTTTTCATAACTTCACCCTATTGCTGTCTCTAAATAGCCTTTTAATTCCCTCTTCATTTACCAAAATGACAACTCTTCAAACTTTCTGTACAGGTGTTGTCAGTGAAGCCAGTCTTAAACAAGTAAGTATTGGACCCAGAGATGTTAATCAGTGCCTCTTGCCATACCTCTGGCCACTTACAACTCAATCACAAACTTGCTTAGGATATTCCTATGTGTCTGTCTGATTATCTTGTGGTTTCCCAGCTTAGATTTTTGCTTGTGGACGTGATGCTGTGTTTTCACTTCCACAACACTCTTCCCCTTTGGTCTGCCACCCCAGCCAAGAAACCAAACTTCGTTAGGCTCAGTCTGGTGAAGGGAAGTTCTTTTGCAGCAGTGAAACAAATGACTGCTTAGAGGAGGAGCTGAACTTTCTGCTAAGTCATTTGTGCCTTGCACTTTTGGAACCTTAGGATTTGTGTTAACACTGAAAATGGATTTCTCTGGAGTTTCTGATGTAGCTTTGCTTGATGTAGAAAAAGGAAAAAAAACCAGTAAATGGGGACATAACTTTTAGATACCACATACTGGATTTTGAAGAGATTTATTGCAGTGTACCATTACTGTTCTGCACCTTTGTGGGTTTTCCTGTTTTGTTTTGCTTTTATATGGAGCTCAGTACGTTCTCTAGATCAGTCATTGGCATGAGAGCTTGGTAATGGCTTCTTCAAGGTTAATACCAGGATTCCCTCTCCTCTGTCGCATAAATGTGAGGAAATTTGGAAAGGAGAAGATTCTATCTGTGTCACTGCTAAGATTAGAAGTACCAGTTTTTTAATACAGTGATAAAATGGATGTAGAAATACAGTTCTAAAGTGGGGGGAAAAATAATAAAAATTTGTGCCAGCAACCTTTGTTTTTATCAACCTCCTTCTCACTTTTTCTGACCCTTCTGTACCTTACCAGAACATTTGTTTTCACTAAAAGTTGTTCTGCTGCTTTGTTAGTTTTAGAAATGAATCTGCTTGGCTTCGGAGCGTCACTCACTCACTCCTTTCCTCTTTCCCTGCCAGTAACACAGTGTATACCACAGTAATGAGCGCTGCACTTCCAGAGAAGTACCAGACATGGATCAGAACTGACACGTGAAGAGGGGTAAGTAGTGTGCTGGTGCTGCCAGGTACTTGCACTTAGATAACAATGTCAGCTGAAGAGTCATTGAGGGACAAAGCACTGCAGTAGCACTCAGGTGACTTAGTCTGAATTCCTACTTCTCCCCTTGGTTTTCTTATCGACCTTGGGTAAATACCTTCCCTTGTTGTTGTAACAATCAGCAAGTATTGACGTGCCTTGCAAAACTCTTGGAGATTTTCACAGGAAAAGTGCTTTGTTGGAGAGGAGGGGTTGGCTGTTGTTGTGACCTAAAGGGAGAGGTTCCCTCTGTCCACATTCTTGCTATTATTTTTGCCAGTCTCCTCACTCCTATGCTTGCATGCCTGCAGGTGGCTGTCTGTGACAGGAGGCCCTGCCAGAGCCAACCTAATCCCAGCAGGAGGGGTTGGTGCACTTGGCAGCAAGAAAGATCAAGCTTAATTTGTGACAGCCCCTCGCAGATGACTGAACATGAACATCCTTTGAGGGGTTTGTCCTGTGAGCTTGCGGAGAAAGTCGAAGCACTTAAACGCACAGGGTGCCTCTCGTAGTAGCTTTAATGTGTTCAGAAAAAGACATTAGGTTATGTTGTTCCTGTTCCAAGAAACTCTGGTTGTGTGGGCTTGGCAGGAGCATGAGAAGCTCCTGTTCCAGTTTAAATAGTTTTTAAAATTACAACTAGTATTATACTTGTGGCAGTTACGTTGGACATGTGATTTTAGCAAGGGCAGTTCAGTTCTCTTAGGGATTCTGACAAGTTTGTTTCTCAGTTCTATACAAACCTGTGCTCTCTTCTTAATCTTTGTTTGTTTTGGTTTCTTTAGTTCAACAGACAAAATGAGTGAAAAGCTGACGCTTTCCAAGACCGGTGTGTGCTTTTAAAACCACTTTCACAAGCAGTACAGCTGTTCTGGCTTATTAATTATGTGAACCTTTGAGGAAACAATGGCTTGTTAGCTCTTTGAAGTGTTGCAGGTGATACTGTTGGTGAACTGTAATGAATGTTTGATTTTATTGTAATTACTTTGTAATTACTAATTGTAATTTACTAGCAGATGTTGATGGCTAAAAATTGCTTTTACTGGTTTTGGAAAGGGTTGTGAAATGTATTTATGTGCTGACTGATTAATAAAAAAATCATGTATTTTGCATGGCCTGTAGGTTTGACCATAGTGAAATAAACATATGCAGCTGGTCGCTTTTTTTGTTTGTTGGGTTGCACTGTGACTGCGTATTGAATTTGGGTACTTCTTGGGAGCACCGCAGAAATGCTGAAGGATTTAAAGAGTCAATACCAGTGGATACCTTTACATAAAGCTCAGAGGTCCCATTCTTCACTGGACAAAACTCCTGCTAATGCCGGTGAGGATTTTCGCTGAGAGAAGGACGTGTGATCAGAGAGTTAGATCGGAGCACCGTTTCCAGGTATGTGCAATGTTGCCTTGCAGTAGTTGTCCACTGGTTATGCAAACAGTTCCTGTGGCGGCTTTCTGGGGATGTGGGCCCTTTATCTCCTTGGGCTGAGTCTGGCTGAGTGTCATAACCTACTTACCTGCATCCTCTGCTTCTGTTGGGATAAATGTGCTGCCAGCTTTGCCTTGTCCCAGTTTGTACTGGGACGTGTCCCAGTTTGTACATGTTAGGAGTCGTGTGCCGGAACGATACATTTGAAAAAGAGGGAATTTCAGGAGGAAGATGTAAATGACAGTGGTCACGATGTCTGTGAGATTCCGTAACAACATTGCTGTAATTTACAGAGCAGGGACTGACTCCGATCCCAGCAGTTTATGTAACAGCCACCCACAAGTGAAGACAAAAGGATCCTTACAGGTGTAGCATCGTCTTGACCTCAGCAGTGTTAAGCTGATTATCTTCTCAGTGGTATATAAACTTAATCAGGTGTATTTGTTGCGATGTGTACAAACACCTCTGGAGTGTGTGAATAGTTGGTAGTCATGAATATTCTGGATGCAATTGGCTGCTTCTGTTGGGTTTTTGTTTCATCAGCTGTTTGGAATGTGCTCAGGCCCAGTCACAGCACAGATTAGGGAAATGTGGGGTTTTATAAGGTTTAAAAAAAAAAGAATCTAGATTTGAACAAGTGTAAATTTATTTTATTTTGGGGTTTTTTCCTTTTATTTTAGGATCATAGAATAGTTAGGGTTGGAAAGGACCATAACATCATCAAGTTCCATGAGCGGGTACACCTCACACTAAACCATGTCACCCAAGGCTCTGTCCAGCCTAGCCTTGAACACTGCCAGGGATGGGGCATTTACTACTTCTTTGGACAACCCATTCCAGTGCCTCACCACTCTCACAGTAAAGATCTTCTTCCTTATATCCAATCTAAACTTGCCCTCTTTAAGTTTTAACCCCTTACTCCTTGTCCTATCACTACAGTCCCTAATGAAGAGTCCGTCCCCAGCATCCTTATAGCCCCCCTTCAGATACAGGAAGGCTGCTATGAGGTCTCCACGCAGCCTTCTCTTCTCCAGGCTGAACAGCCCCAACTTTCTCAGCCTGTCTTCA
>JANHGB010018878.1:0-14470 GCA_026283785.1 Coracopsis vasa | reverse complement strand
TGCGCCTCCTCCGGGCCGTGGGGCCGCCGTGAGGGCCGCAGCCCCCGGCTGAGGGTCGCTGCCCGCCTCTGTTTTCATGGGGTGTCCCAGGGCGGTGCGGTTCTCTCCACAGGGAGGGAACTTGGCACCAAGGACCGGGCAGGGGCCATGGGGGGAGCGAGCAGGGCAGCAGTGAGCAAGGGCACTGTGTCTGTACCCTCACATGCTTTTAGGAAAGCTGTGATTGGGACCCATGTTTTGCATGGCAGTGATTTGATGTTGGAGACCAGCCTTGTCTGACCCTGTTTAAATGACACAGGAGGGCAGAAAGACAAACAAAAGACCTGTCTTTATGAAACAATCTGTTATCGCAGCCTCACTATTGAAAAAGAACCTCGAACTGCCATCTGGCAGCTGCCAGAATAGTCTGTGACTGTGAGGAATTGGGTCACCCAGCAAAATGCAGCTGCTTCTGGACAGTGGCATTTGTGACAGCATCATTCAACACATTAGGATGAAGAATGGAGTTGAAGTATCTAGGGAAATACCTTGGCTGGAACTGGAAGGAAGTACTGGTGTGCTGCTTGCACACAGCTCAGCTCAAGTACATCAGTCTCTTTTGGTAGTGGCAGCTCTCCCTATCCTGTGAGATAATCCTTAAAGCTTGGAAAACATTCAGGAACATAAATATTCCTTTCCCTTTTGAAATGCAATTTAAGTCTTGTTTGACTGATTTCAGTGTCAAATGATTTCTATTTCATATTCCATTGAAGGTGCTATTAAAATCCCAACTGTTTCCGTATCTCCAGAGGACTTGAATACAACTGCCATGGCAGAGTTTGGGAATTACATTCGGAAAGGTACTAAACTCATTCTTGACCACCTCTGCTGCTCAGTTTTATTTAGTAAATGGAAAGTGTGTATGTGGTTCTTGAGTAGACTGGAACAGATTTTAAGCTTGGTTTTCCTCCAGAAAGGACTGGCAAAACCAGCACGCAGAAGTCACCTCTGCAGTGATGTAGCGTGGCCAGAGCTAGAACAGAGAAGGTTCAAGTGGCTTTTTGCAGTGGTGGGGTTTGGTTCTTGACTTGGTTAAATGACCTTTTTAATTCCTTTCTTCACAGTCTTCCCAGCTGTGTTTTCTTCAGAGTTCATACAGCATGAAACTGTTGGTGAATACAGCCATCTCTTTACTGTCCAGGGTTCTAACCCTCAAATGATGCCCTACATGCTGCTTGCGCACATGGATGTTGTGCCTGCTCCCCCAGAGGGTTGGGAATTCCCTCCTTTCTCAGCTGCAGAGCATGAAGGTTTCATCTATGGACGAGGACTCTGGATAACAAAAACTCTGCCATAGTACGTCACCTTGGTAATACCATTTCAGAGAGATACAGGGCCTGACAAAAGGTAGATTGGAGAATCTGTTCTCTTGGCACTCACTGTATTGTCTCTCCTGCCCCTGTTTGCCATATTTAAATTGTATATTGAATGCTGTGTTTGAAGTCAGGGATAGACCTTGTGCACTTTCCCAGGTGTCATATGGGCATTCAGAGCCAAACTCGGCCCTTTGAGAAGGCTTGAGTTTCAAAATAAACACTGTTGATTTAATATTAGAGTCAAATATCGTCTATCCAGCCCGTGGCAGAACAAAGAGCTGTTGTACGAAGTACATTTGGGAAGAATAAAGTACGGGAAAGATTGATCTGTGAAGGGGTTCTCATTTGGGAAAAGCCTGATGGAAAGATTAATAAGGAAAATAGTCCTTTGTGACTTGCAAAGATCATTTCCATGACAGCTTTCCATTTCAATTTAAATAGATGTTTAGCAAAGCAGTGTCACAGAGCCTCTGGCTGCATAGACCATGTTCCTCGAAAGTTTCCTGAGGTTGTTTAATCATCAGTATCAAAGCCTTGCAATTTACAGCCTTGGTTTGATGCTTCCTTCTGCTGTGAAGTGCATGAGTAGCTCCACAAGTGGACAATAACAATGAACAGTTGCAGTGAATATGGCAAGGTGGCAGCTGGCAAGGTAGAGGCAGTGTCATTTCTTTCAAGAGAAGAGATTAGCTTAAATGGAAAACCAGGCAAGATAATACCAATACAGCAAATGGGAGATTTCATTTCTCCTTCTGTCATCTTAGCACTTCTTATACAAAATCGAGTTCTCAGTCATATAAATGGATTTGGAAGCTCAAGTCGGAGCCAAGCTGTGTGTTGGACAGGCAGCTTAAAGAACAGTGAGTTCCTTGGCTAATCCCAACTGTGCTGGGTTTCCTGTGCAGTTTGTCCCTGACTTCACCAGCAGCCAGAACAAGCTGACACTGTATTTTGTGTATGCACACTGTCACTGTGCAGCACACTAAGTCTTAAACATTAGTGATCAAACTATTGCAGTGTGTTTCCCAAAGAATGTGAACATCCCCAGTAGGAGCTGTAGAAATAAAAGCTCAACTGTGAACAGGACAAAGTCTCCTTAAGGGCTGTGAATGCATCATGTTTTTTTGACATCACATTGCATTCCTTCATACTTCTTCCTAACACACAAGAATAGTACCTTACATTCTGGGTTTTTTTCTGCAGGGGATTCTGCAAGCTCTCGAGTTTTTGCTGCGAAGAAATTACAGACCCCAGAGATCTTTCTATGTTGGTATTGGCCATGATGAAGAGGTATTTTCTTTCACTGAAATAACAACTTGTTTGCGTTGTTCGTGTATGTAACAAGGCTTAAGTTTAAAACATTGTTTACCTAGAAAGTCTTTCCTGGTTTTCTTGGTTCTGTGGGTAGATCCTGTGTCAGGTACGTGGTCATAGTTAATATTGATTGTTTGGCTTTACGTGACATTGACAAAGGGGTTGGTGTGATGAGCAAAGAGAAAAGAACACAGGAGGGTGCTAGTGCAAATTCTTTCCTGCATGGGAGATGCAGCAGCAGTCACGTTTTGGAGTCCATGTAGTACAGGAAAAGCTGGCTTAAGATTTACATGCTTGTTCCAAATGGTCAGGAAGAGCAACCAGAAATGTTCCCTGTTTGTTGTGGCAATGCCCACTGGTGCAGAGAGACAGATGAGGTGTGTTTCTTTATTCGTGTTCAAAACAGAAAGAATTATTAATACCTCTTTAAAAAGACTGACCTGTGGAGCTCAGGGCTCTGGTGTATCACTGTGTCCAAGAACCAAGGGCTCACAGCAATGTTCAGTGACGTGTGGATGGGAGCGTTCCCCAGTGTGGATATAGATTCATCTGCTACTGGGCCATTAATGGTCTCCAGTGAATTCTGCTGGGAAGGATCTACTGACAGGTTGCTCTGGAGCTGCTCACTAGGGGATTTCCGGCATTCTTTGCATTGTAGCACTGGGCACTGTCAACAGCAAGATGTTTTCCAGTGTTCTTTCCAATGGGATGGCTTCACCTGATGAGTTCCTCTGGCTGATTCCCACAGGTGTTTGGTCGGAAGGGAGCGATGGAGATGGCAGCTCTGCTGGAAGCCCGAGGAGTGAAGCTCTGCTTCTTGCTGGATGAAGGCAGTGCTATACTAGATGGCATCGTCACAGGGGTGAAGAAGCCAGTAGCTGTGTAAGAGAGAACATGTCGACTATGGTGTCAATGATCCATTTTCAAGAATTAATCTGTAAGAAATGACCTTGCTAATGGCAATAAAATATGTTGTCAAGGCATGTCACAGTGTTGATGCTGCTAAAGCTACAGCAATGCACAAAGTGCAAGCAAAGGACCTTTGGTGTTTTGCTGTCCATCACAGCTGTGCTGACAGCAGCAGAAGGCTCCATTTAGCCAGGACAAGCATGCTTTTGCAGTAGTGTCTATTCACTGGAGAAGCAGCCATGACATCAGCCCTCCAAACATCTAAAGCTTGTGTTGAGAATTTGGTGTTGCTGCTTCTTTAGTGTTGTTTATGATCCTAAAAGTACACAGTGTAGATCTTTTTGCCTGTGGCCTATGCATGTGTGTTTGGAGTTGTATTAATCATTTACTTCTTTATCATTGCACAGAATTGCTATCACAGAAAAGGGCTCAATAACACTGAACTTCACTGTGGAAAAAGAGCCAGGACATTCATCCTTTCCTCCAAAGGAGACAAGTATTGGCATTCTTGCAGCAGCAATGACCAGGTGAGAGCTTCCCTGTCATCTGACATCCAAGAGAGTTCAGCAGGCTCCTAAGTCACCGATGGGTGCCTTGTTAAATAGTTATAGTTTGCAAATTCACAAAGTACATTGCAACTTGTAACTCCCTTTGCAATGCAACCTGAACAGAGGGACAATTGCCAAGTAAAATAGTTAGAATGTGACTGACTGGGGAAATCATCTCTACATGTCTGTGTAGATGGCAGATTGGCTCATAAACATGCCTTTTAGAAAAACCTAATATGTCAAGATGTGATGGATTTGGTGTGATATTTTCCTAGATTTCCATGTATTCCTTATAAGTGTCAGGCTTTGGGATATTTTCAGCTGTTCTTCCAAGAAAGTATTTGTATGGGACTGGAATGCTCAGGCATCAGTCAGCACAGATGTACTTATCAGGAGAGGACAGTGTGATTGCATCTCAAATCCATGGATGCATTTCAGAAATCAAATTCCTATCGACCTTCTGGAGTGATAATAGTCAGAGGGGCTCTAAATGCCACATGTTGATGTGCTTTGCCGTAGACTGGAGCAGAATCCCTTGCGCAACATGTTTGGTCACGGACCAGAACTCATGACTATGGAGCACCTCGCATCAGAGGTGAGGAAAGAACTATGATTTCATTCTCAGATTTTCATATTAGAAAGTGAAGAGCATATGAATTTGAGTGTAGTTACGTAGTTCCTGGAAAAAAGAAGGCTTCAGCTGGCCTTTCTCCCAGATTGTTGTTTCAACACGAGCTGAGTGACTGTGCGTTGTCTTGAAAACTAGAAACTTTCTGATTTGTGGTTTTATTTCTTCCACTTAGTTCACGTTTCCCCTCAACCTCGTCATGAGCAATCTGTGGCTGTTTTCCCCTGTTGTCAGCAGGTAAGAAAATACATTCTTGATAAGCATTCCCAGACCTCTCATCCTTCAAAGATGAAGCCCACGAGCCATTTCCAGTCTTCCCAGGAAATAGTTCTACCACTTCATAGCTTAGACAATGTCAGTACTTTCCTGTTAATAACCACTTTGTTAACTGAATAGGCCATTATCCAGCTTATTGCCTGTGGAATTATGGTGCTTCTGGTTTACTGATATTAAACTTCTTTCTTGTTTCTTTCTTGTAAGAGTTCTTGCCTGGAAACCTTCTACCAATGCCTTGATTCGAACGACGACGGCGGTGACAATGTTTAACGCAGGAATCAAGGTAGCTTCATTTTGACCTTTCTCCATGTAGTACAATGAGAAATTGGGGCATATAGTTTCCACCTGTTTATGCCTAGTTATAAGATCAGTATGGGCCCTGGTCTTGGACCCTTTGTGGTGTCACCACCAGTCTCATTTTTACTGCAGGTGTGGCTTGGTTTTAGCCACAGTTGAATATTGGCTCCTTTCAGAAGTATCTGCTCCCTGTCACAGAAAGATCTCTGTGAACTAGTGTCAAGATTTTAGGGTGGAAAAGAGTGTTTTCTGTCTAATCATACAAAGTATCAATGTCAGTATTTGAAACTCACTGTCCTAAACACTTTTCTAGCCCAGATGGGGTTGTGTTTGTGAGCACAGGTCTGGCGTTTACCTTCGGTCAAGTATGGAGTGTGCACCTTGGACCGAGTGATAACAGGTTCTGGCTGATACAGCCAGATCTTGCCCTGATAAGGAGGTGTAGCTATCCAAAAATACTGTAGCCCTGGAAGATAAACAGGCTGTTTGGTGTGGCCCTGAAAAATCTGTTACTGAAAAGCACCACTGGACAAGAAAACAAGATGCAGTGGCTAAACAGTGACACTGAGTGGCCAGGAGAGAAGTGACACCCTGATTTCGTCTGTTGGTTTGGTTTTTTTCCTTACAGGTCATACCTTTTTTGTTTAACAAAAGTATAAACATTGATTCTGTAGAAAAAGAGTCTTCAGTAACACCATTTAAATGACTTACATGTCTCATATTGGGGAAAAGTAATATGAGGATGAGGCACAAATAGTGCTTAAAAAGACTTCCAGGATTTCTCAGTATAAAGTTTCTGAAGGAACAGGGCTTGTCTCAAGAGGAAAACTTGCATGTATCAGCAAACTTCATTTTCTGTTGAATTGATGAATATTTCTTTGTGGATTTATCTACATTCTAGATGAGATTTCCAGTGTTTTAACAGAGAGTACAGAAAGAGATCCCACATTTCATGGCAGTGGAAACAGTGAAGCATTAGGCTGGAGTTATCTGAGCACTTTCTGAGTTTGCACTTGGCATTTAAATCTGGTTTGAACTTCCTTTGAAGCATTGGTTCTTCCTTTTTTTCTTTCTAGCTAAATGTCATCCCATCTTCTGCAAAAGCAACTGTGAACTTCCGCATCCACTCTGCAGAGAAGGCCAGCGAGGTACTTCCAGCCTTACAGTGACACTTGGCCATTTCATCTCCCCCTGTATTCATACAGGCAGTAGGAGGGAAAGATTTGGGAATTGCTCCTTTATGGAGACTGTCAGAAACACAGCCTATCAAATGCCTGTTCTCCCCCTACGAGATGGATTACAAAGTGCATTGTTTACTGTGGCTTCTGAATGTGGAGCAGAGCAAGAGGCAGACCAAGCTTGGAAGTGTGGCTTGGAGTTATATTGAGCAGGTTTCAGAAGCCTTTTTGTGCCAAAAGAGCACATGGATCATATGTGGTTATGAAATGGAAGCGTTAAGGTTTGTGACCTGTGAGAATATGGGAATCTTGTACACCTCAGTAGGTATGAAACGCTGGCAGTAAATAACAGCTTCCCTTCCCAAGCTTCTGCTGGAAGTTTACCTCTCTGGAAGATTTTCCTGGATTAATTACTTCAATGACCTAACTACCAAGTTGTCAGAACTGATGCAGTTCAGGACTACCTTGAGACAATGATGTGCATCTGATTACACTGAAGTCAAAACCGATTACCTTAACTATCAGCCATTCACTGAGTGAGAGGAAGAGAGGCTGCCCCATAGTTTCAGTCCTAACTCTGCAGCTGTATTTGACTGACAAATGTTCTCTGGAAAGTGGAACATTTGTGGCCATCTCTCTCATTTCTTTGGCTTGTTTAATGCCTGTCTTTTTACCCACAGGTGCTAGAGACAGTTAGAAACATCATAGCTGACGACAGAGTGAAGATTGATGTTGTGGAGGCGTTTGACCCACTCCCCACTAGTCCTTGGGATGACCAGTCATTTGGAGTCCATATTTTCCAAAGGACCATTCTGGATACTTTCCCGGATGTTGACAGTGTAGTCCCAGGTAACAGCAAGCACAGGATGATGATTGTTTCCTCTCCAGCTTCCGCCCTGCTTTGCTCTCCCTCATCCCCCACTGTTGACTTGTTTCCATTTTGTGTGTACTTCTCCACCCCAGCTGTTAACTGCTGGAAACAGCTGGTTTTTCCTCTTGATTCCCTTCCCTCTTTATGTTTTCAAAGTTTTCATGTTGTTTTTTAGTAGTGGAAGTACAAAAAGCAAACAGGAAGCTGACAGGAACAATGAGCCTTCCATTTAACTCTGCACATACAAAGGAATCTCTTCAGGGAAGAAAGGAATTGTGAGGGAGAGTAGGAGGTCTTCTTGCTTTAGGTCTTCTTTTATTGTTTTCATAGCTGGCAAAGCCATTCCTGCTTTTCTGTATTGTGATCCCAGCCCCTTCCCTTCCTCACAGCTCCTTCCTAGTTCTGTACTGTTTGACTGCAGTTTGATGCTTAAGCTTTAATGTCTTGGGTGTTCTTACAATGATTGAATCATGCGTTCAGCTCTTAGTGAATGTTCTTCCAGGATGTACCAATCAGCTGTTCCCAGTGCTTTTTGGGGGGTTATAAAGAACTGTTATCAGATGCCTTTCCTTTCTCCTGGGAAAAGTGGGGCTCATTAAATTGCTGCTCTCATGCAAAGTAAAGCTGAGGTTTACGTTCCAGGCACGTGCATTGGGAACACGGACAGCAGACACTTCACTAACATCACAAATGCTATTTACCGCTTCAACCCACTGCTCCTGAGCTCAGATGATCTCCCCAGGTACTGTGTCTGTGTGCACATGGGCAGCAGTTCGGGGGGGGGACCAGGGAAAGAGAAGATGATCAGTGTTTGGCAGAAGGAAACCCAACCTTGTGTACCTTGGCGTGGTGGCAGCCCTGCCTCACATTCCATTAGGCCACCCATTTCCTGCAGACCTGGGTGCTGCACAAAGAGGGATGGATGGTGGTTAATGCTGGGAGAGCTTTAGCACTTCTTCACATGCAGACAAGACCTCATGTAGGTGTCCCAGTGAGCACTGCAGCAATGCTGGGAAGCTCACTGGATCCTTTATACAGTGCAGCAGAGTGGAAGGTGGTGTTCTGGTAGTTGGCCTTGTTTAAGAGTTGTATCCATCTGTTTGGACACATGCCACTCTGAACTTACTTGCTCCTTAAAGCTGGAAGTTAGGTTTCCTGGAGCAAAGTGATGACAAAGAACATCATCATGCAAGGGATTGTTTGCTTATGTAGCACGTACTGGATTTGTTGGTTCAGTGAGGTGCAGATGATACCGGAGCCAGGACAGTGACATAAACAGGCAGGGAGATGCAATACTGCTTTCCTTTCCACATACATCATGATCTTGGCTTTGCTCTGAGCCTTAGAATCAGTCAATTGGGTTGCCCTGAGGAACAGAGATTGCAGCATTTGGTGCATTTTGCTGTATTTTTATGTTGTGCATTGCGTTATGAAGTGAACAAGCAAGTAGGGTGCTGGGTGCATGCAGGTGGGTCACAAACACACTGGACTGAAAAACATTGTTCTTTTTGCTTCCAGGATCCATGGGTTGAATGAGAGGATCTCAGTTGAGGGTTACGAGAAGCAGGTCGAGTTCCTCTTCCAGCTCATCCAGAACTGTGACACTGAGAAGCTGCCGGAGCCTCACGCCAGCTCCCACGAGCTGTGACGAGCACCCCTGAGAAGAGCAACTACTGAGGTGGATGGGGGGATGGAGGGGTCTGTGCTTGTGTTTCATAGTAAGCTACGTCTGGAATTTGGGGGTTGTATATTGTGATTTCCATACAGATGGAAAACTGCTGGTTGCTGCTTTAGGTTGTGGTTTGCTGGACACAGCACAACAACTAACCCTGATTCCTGTTCCTCCTCTGACATCCAGCCATTAATAATGGTATTAATTTTTTCAGCACTTTCTTTAAGCCTCTGAAATTGGCAGTCACTTAAATCTGAGCTATAATCAGCAGTCACTCCCCTGTCAGTAAAAGAGGTGAATCTTCTGCGGGTGCTTTTGTTAACTCGTTTGATGCAGTTAATGGATTTCTCACAGATGATGTGTGTGCCAGAAGCTCACGTGGAAGGTCTCTGCCATGGTGTGGGTTTCATGTGACTGGCAGAATTACTGTAAGGGTTTGCTGCCCTGCTGCTTGATGGGGACTTCTTCCCCAGGTGATGCTTTCAGCCAGTGGTAACTTGCTCCCACAGAGTTCTCCCATGCATGCACTGATTTCTGCCTCTAGTTTAAAATGAAACTGAGCTCCAGAAGTCCCAGTAAGTTGCTTTAACTGTTGTCGCCCTGATCTCAGGGGTGCTGAAAGCTTTTCTCCCTGTCTCTTCAGTGACTTTGTGTCTGTCTCTCACTCCTTGGCATGGCCGTGGGTGGCAGAGCGAGGAATAGCAAACCACATCACTGTTGTCTGCTCCTGAATCACCTTCTGCAGCGTGTGTTTGTCTTGCTCCTGTGAGGACTTGCTTGGGAAGGCTGGTGAAGCCCTTCAGTTTCTTCCAGTGCAGCAGAAACCTTTGTTCCTGCACTGCCTGTGCCAGCAGTTTCGCTTCATGCAGCACTTGTGTTGACTCAGCTCTTTGGGTCTCCTGGTGTAGACGTTTGATGTTGCCTATTTCATCTTGCACTACCATGCCTTTGTTAGCACTAAAAGCTTAAGCATTCTTTTGGCCTTCAGAGCCTCTTCAGTTGGGGTTACCATTATTCATTAAACACAGAATTAACAACTAGATGTGAGCCAAAGACAAGAGTGGGTGAAAGCTGACCTGCAGCTCCTCCTCTTGCACTGCTGCAGAGCTGTGTCTCTCTTTCAGAACTTGAATTATACACTGGAATGGGTGGTGGTTCTGCTCTAAATTCATAGTGTAAAAGGTACTGGAATGTACAGCAAACACCCTGAAATGTATCCTGAAAAGCAGCGATGGAACTGTGATTCCTGTTCTTTCCGTTCCCCATTCTCTTATTTATTTGCAATCTGATCTTATCAGCCAATGAGCTCGAGCTGTACCCATCTGCTAAATCACTGAAACCAGATTGGCATCTTCATGTAATAAAACAAGGAATGCAGACCCTTTCCTGATGATTATTCAATCTTTTAATGGAACTGTATCATTGCAATACAGTCATTGCCACACCTGATTCCACACGAGAGCAAGTCCTAAAGTTTCCATCAAAACAAATCCACATATTTTCCAGCCTGCTTTAATCTTTGCACCCTCCCTGGTGCTCCCCTTTCTCTACCAAATGAGCTCACTCTGTGTATGCATTATTGGGTAGTAAATAGCTTACATCTTTTACAGTGTATTTCCCTTTGACTGTTTGCCCCGATGTCATGGATTTGTTAGCCACGTGTCTGTGGCTCTTTTGTGGAGGTGTCAGTCCTCTTGTAAACTCCTGCTGCAGACACAGCAAAAGCCATGTGTCAGGGTACAGCACAGCATCAAATACACCCCTGGCAGTGAGAGGGGGAGGAAGGGTTTGTTGTTTGGTTTGGGTTTTTTCCTCTGGAAAGTGTGTATAAAGATGACTGAGTCTAAAACCATCACTTTGCCTCTACAGGATGGGGTTAACACTGTTCAACATCTTCATTCGTGACCTGGCTGGTAGGACAGTGTGTCCTCAGCAAACGTTTGCAGGCTTGAACCTGCCAGAGAGGAGACTGAGATGAGCTCTCGGGCAGAAGCTCTTCCCTGTGAGGGTGCTGAGGCGCTGGCACAGGGTGCCCAGGGTCCTAAAGACATAAAACATCCTTTCTATTTGTAATCTTGTATCCCCAACCCCAAATCACTCCTATCTCTGCTCTGTGAGGATTGTTTCTTTAAAGGATGTTCGTCTGAAGATCCATTTTGCTGCTGAAGGGAGAGTGAAGGGCAAGCAGCCCTGGGAAAGCAGGGTTGGTTTGGCAGGTCCTGTGCAAATGGGTGCCATGAGGTTTTGCTAATGCAGCTTGTTGCAGAGCCTCACCGAGTGCTGCTCATCAGCCTGTGCTGGCATCGTGCAGTGCCTCTGCACCAAGTCGATGTTCAACAGAGCTTTACTACCTGAAAGCTATCAAAACCCTAACAGGGATTTGAATGCTGCTGGTATTCGTGTAACGTGTTCCTGTGTTACATCCACAGCAACTTCCTTTCCTTCCCTGCCTGGAGCCAAGTCTACAAAGCTGCCATTCTCCTGACAACAGTTACTCAAAGTATCCCGTCTGTAGTTGTCCAGCCAGAGCAGGCTGCTGGGGAGCAGAGCAGCTGATTTCGGGTCATGAGGGCTGCTGCACCATGGAGGAAAGGTCACGTTCCACACCTGCATTTTCTAAAGAAAGCTCTGTCGCTGGCCTCTGTTTCAAAGGGCTTGGGTTATTTTCAGCTCCAAGCGACCATGGAGAGCTCAGGCACGGAGCTGGAGGAGAATACAGGAACAAGGTGTTTACAGGGTTGTTTCCTCCAGCCTTGCATTTGACATCTGCATTCTTGGCTCCTTTGCCATATTCCTGGTGTTTCAGGGAGCTGGTGAAATCCATTTTCTTAAGCAAGTGCTGGGGAAGCTTCTGCACTGTGCTCAGCCCACCCTTGAGCCCTAGAGCTGTGAGCACTGGCGAGCAAGACACTCACCGAGGAACCTTGAGGTGGCTCAGTCATAGCATCCTTTGCCATCACAGAGCAGCAGCCCTCACCTATTGCTTGGCCCGACCTTCAGTGTTCTTCACTGCTGCCTGCTGCTGCCAGGTTGAACCCTCAGGGGTTCTTGCCAATGCCTTGAATCCTCTGCAGCTCCTCACAGAGCTCCAGGAGCTCTGGAACTTGTCCTTTTAGTCCCCAAATTCAGGCTCTTGCAATAACTCTTTAAAGAAACCCCACTGCTCTGACCTGTGAGGTCTCCAGTGCTGCACTGGCAGTTGCTGCCAGCATCTTCCAGTGCCCATAGCAAGGCTGGGGCGTGCAGAGGGCTCTGTGTGTGTGTGTCAGCTTTGCTGTGCAGGGGCTCGCCCCTGCTTTCCTGTTCCATAGCTTCCCAGGGCGGCCGAGATCAAGAGCTCAGCATGGTGGGGAAGGGAGTGACCTGCTCCACTCAGGAGGGATCCCTGTGCTGATTCCAGAGTTGTGGAGCTGGGCCCCAGAGGAAGCTGCAGTCAGCTCTCAGCAGGAAGGAAAATGACCGCATGGAAGGGTGGTTATGCAGGGGGTAGGGACAAAGGGTAAATGCTCTGTCACTGATGGATGTACCTAGGAGTGGGTCACAGCCTGGGCAGTGGGGTATGAAACACAACATGCAAGTCATGCAGCACATCCCAGGGTGCTTCTCACTCAGCTTTGAATTTCTCTTTCTGATCCAACACCGTTGTATGTTTTATTGTAGCTCTGTAAATCCTCTCATCACTTGGACACTGCCTGCTCTTGCGCTAGGAAGGCAACCAAATGGCAGGGCCTGGCTGCAGCTCCACTGTTTCACTAAGTAACCAGTTCCTGGCTCCTGGCAGGAACACTCTGCTCAGGGACTGTGCTGGGTCAGTGCTGAGGCTCTCCATGTACTCTCTGCCCAGTGACCCCAGCTGCAACAGTTTGTTCTCATGTTCTGTATGGCAAAGGTGATTACAGAAAGGCAGCAGTGAATTTACCACCAGGAATTGATCCAGTGGCCAGAGTAAGGGGTATGAACTCCTCCCAGTTGTATATAGACATCAAGGCCAGCTTGGACAGGGCTTGAGGCAACCTGCTCTAGTGGAGGGTGTCCCTGCTCGTGGCAGGGGGTTGGAACTGGATGAGCTTTAGGTCCATTCCAGGCCAAATCATTCCATGATTCTATGATGATCAGAAAAGGTTAATCCTCTTTGGGATTTTGGGGTCCGTGCTATCACTGGGGCAGCAGCTGCTGCCTTGTGGAATGCAGGAAGCAAAGACCTTCCAGCTCCTCCCTGCCACATGCTCTCACATGGCAGAAAGCCCTCGGAATGGACCTGCCTGAGCTTGACCTGTGTTTGTCACAGCAGGCACAGCACGTGGGGGACACACGGAGTGGGAGCGGTGGTCATCTGGGCCCTGGAAAAAGGATGGTAATGGGAATGTTTGCTTCCAGGCTGGTAAAACACAACTTCCATGCTCCCCATGGCAGGACCAGATTAGGGTCAGCTTCTGACGTTGTTTCTGCCCTCATGAGCTGCGTTTGCCCTGGACTGACCTCTGTGGGGATAAGTCATTATCCACAACCTATTCAGTCTTTGAGTTTGCCTGTTGAGATTCCTGGATACAAGTAACTAAGAACCAGGTTCCTTCGGCATCCTTGGTTGGAGAGAGCTTGGGCTCCATCCTGACCAGCATTAGATCAGTGACACACAGCAGTGGAGCGCAGCAGAGCAAAGGGACCTCTGTGACCACTCTTGGAGGTGGGTTGTTTGAGTGACTGTGGCCAAACCAATGGATTTTGTTGGACTCTTGTGTGAAAAGGGGAAAATCCTCCTCTGGCCAATGTGGTCCCCTCGCTCGGTGGTGAGTGCTTGGACAGCTTGGGAGTGCCAGAGTCAGGTGTGGAACACATGGGCATGCAGTGCAATGGTAAACTCTTTCCTTTCCAAGCCTTTTGTTGCCCTTGGTACCTGCTGCCCTGCAACTGGAAACCCATTTCCTGCCCTTTCATCCTCTGCTTTTCTGATCTCTGGGGGGGATTTTATCTATTTCTGTTTCCTTGTCTCAGGCAGCTTTTGTCTCTGCGCAGCCGCTTCCTGAGCGCGCAGCTGGGCCCTCTGTCATCAACAAGGTCACGTTGTGGTGCACGATGTTTTTAGGGAGGTGGGGGAAGAGCAGTCACCCCGGGGGAGATACGGCTTTTCCAAGGCAGCAAGGAAAGAAGGAGGCGGAAGAAGAGCAGACAGACCAGGTTTGTGGTGAGTGCCACAGAGGTTATGGTGAAGGCTCCAGGGCGACCTTAGAGCAGCTCCAGTGCCTAAAGGGGCTACAAGAGACCTAGAGAGAGGCTTTGGACGAGGGACAGGACAAGGGGAATGGCTTTAACCTGCCAGAGATGAGCCCTGAGGCAGAAGCTCTTCCCTGTAAGGGTGCTGAGGCGCTGGCACAGGGTGCCCAGAGAAGCTGTGGCTGCCCCATCCCTGGCAGTGTTCAAGGCC
>JANHGB010018876.1:0-19925 GCA_026283785.1 Coracopsis vasa | reverse complement strand
GTGGCCTCAAGTTTCCACCCTGATGTCTATCCCATCTTCTCTGCTCTGTGTCAGCTGAGAAGCCTGTGTGTTTCCTGCTGGTTAATGTGTACACTTCATATCTCCCTCTGGAGCCTTGACCTGGGATGTGGCTTCTCCCCATGTTTTGAGCAGGTTGTGTCTGCATCCCCTGGCAGTTTCAATAGTGCAGCAGAAGAGGCCACCGGCAGCACAGACCTCCCAGTGCATTATAAGAGGCAGGCAAATGAGAAGTAAAGCAGGTAGAAGAGGATGAATAAAGAAAATAGTCACCCTGAGACAAATGTGATATGATGGGCAGGATTAACTTGCATAGAGAGTGAATAAGGTAATAGAAGCAGAAGCCAAGCAAGATGTTTTTAATGTGGTGCACAAACCCATTACTCAGACTAAAATGTTGTTTATGTAGCGTTTTGTGCCCTGCACTGTATGCAAGGTCTGTAAATCTATCTGATCTATAGAGAAAATTTGTGGGTCATGATAAGCAGAGAACACAGCATCAAATAGAAAAAAGCAACTGCCAGTGAAATCAGTGATTAAGACATATTGAAACAAACATGCAGACTACTTTGAAATGCTTGCACAGTGGACCTCTTTTTGAGGCATCCAGTTATAAAACACAATGTTTCCTTATCAAAGCCTTATAGCTGAGCTGCTGTGATAATGTGGATTGCTTGTTATTGTCTGTTTCTTGAGCTTGCTTCTTCTTGTTAGTTACAGAAGACCCTGAGTTAGAGGATAATTAAATGAAAGGACCATTTGAAGGAATTATCTGGATAATTAGTTGTGATAAATACAATTTTGCTTTAGAGCACTGAAATAATAGAAGTCACTGAATTTAGACAAGAAATCATATGGGATTCCTTTCATCTGAACATATTTATTATCTGTTTTAATTAGCCAACTAAGTAATAAATGTAATGTAAAGTACTTGTCTAGGGTTTCTTTTTGTTAAATGACTTAATTTCTGAAAGTCCATTGTGCAGCACCTTATATATGCATCTTTTTATGGCTACATCAGTGGCAGGGTTTTACAAAAGGACAGCAAAGTGAATTATAGAGAAATATTCACATTTTGAACTAAGTTGGATATTTTTTTGGTCTGTGGAGTTCTGGATTTGAAAGGTTTTGTGTATATTTGACATACTCCTAGTGGCTGGAGCCTTTAGACTATTAAAGCACACAAAAGGTACTACAAACAACATTAATTCTGTAATTGAAACTCAGCAAAGCAAGAACAGTCTGAGGTTGAAATGTTTTGCTTAATTTTCTCTCTCATGCCTATTCCTGGATGCTTGTGCAGAAGGTGAGAACACAAGCTGCTCTGTGGCACCAGAGAGTTTCATAACAGGAATTTCTTACCAAGAATAACTACAGAGGCAGATCGATATTGGTCTTTCTTACTGGAATTTTACAAAGTTTGTATTTCCTTCAGATCTCAGCTTATAGTTTATAGGGACCAAAAAGCAAACAAAAAAACCCCTCTTGCAGTTAAATATCCAAATCCACAGAATTCTATTTGCACCTGTAAATCAGTCCTATGAAACCTGCTGTTTCTAGCTACATTCTGGGTATATCAAATGTGTGTTCTTTGTTACTGTTGGAGAGAATTTTTGGAGGCACTGGAGAAATTACCTGATCATTTATCTACATTTTTGTGTGGACATCCAATGATCAGGTAATTTCTCCAGTGCCTCCAAAAATTCTCTTCAACAGTTAACAAAGAACCTCTCTGAGTTGTAAGACACTTTATTAATGTAACATTCGACCTCACTCACTTATAATGTTATCCTGATTGTTGGAAAATTTGACCTGTGAAAGCCAAAGACCCTAGTCATTCCTTCAAGGGCTTTTAAACTTGAGCCTGTCGTTGTACTAACATAGCTCTAGTTTATGTACTGAAGGCACCACCTTCCTGACTGGTAGGGGCATAAGTAATTGACTTTATGTGATCCCCTCTATTATAGACATCCTCAGGTCTCCAGAATCCTGCCTCAGTCCCCTAAGTAAAATGTTTCCCTTCCTTGTGTATTGGCTGTAACACATGGGAGAATAATTGTTTAATAGCTTAATTTCCTTCTCTGTTTTATGGTAGCATTTAAAGGAAACAACATGCTGTTGACAAGTGCTATAGCATTAAAGCTCCCTTAAATCCAAGGTCCTACTACTGGCCTGTTGAGATTTATTTATATATTTATTCCTTCATTTATTTATCTATTTATTAATTTAACTGTACGAGTGGCAATAAAGAAACCATACTAAATAAATATTAGGACTCTCATCATTGGATTGAAGTTTAATTATAAGCCACAAATTCAGACGAGACTTTCTGATACTTTGGGATCTACTACCATGCCAGAAGGATGTCTCAAACATCCCTTAGCGAATTTCAGCAGAGAGCTGTGTGCTGTCTGCTGACTCCGATCTGAAACTGAGCAAATCTTGACTGAATGCAATGTTGAGCTCACCCCAGTGTGGAGGGCCCACGCAATAGCACATCGTGCAAGCCTTTAGTGTAAAAGACTTGTCCCCAAGCAGCCAGAAGCCTCCGTCCCATTTAAGTCTTAGTTTGTATTTTGAGAACTTAAGTGATTCGTTGACCTTGTGTCATCCTTTTGCCCCAGAATAAATTTTACCTTTTAATGCAGGACTTGACTAGGATTCTTGTAATTTCTGAACCCTTGTGCAGACATGATTTTCATTCTGAATTTTGCAGTTTGCTTGAGTTTTATCTCAAAGTGAAACTTAATTTCGTAGTATTTCTCACAGTCATAACCAGGTCTATGTCAGTCTTTGGATAATGGAGTTTATTCTTCAGCAAAAAGAACTTCCAAAAGATACATAATTTTGCAAAATATATCACTCTTTTGCATAAGTAGAAAAATTATTTTACTGCTTTTTTATATATTTGCATGTGTACTTTCAGAAATAAAGTATTTGTTAAAAAGAGATGGGGTTTGGAGACTGGAAGTTTGAGGTCTTGTGCTTTATTAATACTCTGTTTTCCCTTCAGGCAAATTATCTTCCTTTCCCCATGTCTCCATTTGTAATGTAGTATAGAACTGAAAGTTATTCTCCTTCATAAAGTGCTTAGTAGATAATGTGTGTCAAGTACTGCTAAATTCTCACTAAAATGTGATTTTATAATTTTTGTCAGAAAAGTCATCCGACAACTAATAAACTGTTAACTTTTACAAAATTGATTACTTCCAGTGTTTTGTATCTCAGTCATTTCACTGCAAATTTAATGGACTATTTCATCAAATGCTATAAAAAATATTATTCAAATAAAAAATTTAATAAATTATTTAGAATGTATAAAATATAAACCATATAAAATATAAATTACTATATTTGTGATAATTAACATTTTAATAGAGTTTAATTGATATTTAGCCAAAAACTGTTGTAGTATTTTATTTAATTTTAAGCAATGTTTTTCATGAAGTAGTTTGAGAAATAAAAAGGGGTGAAAAACACACTGTAAGAGACAAAAAAAAAAAATAATTATTTTGTAATGGATTTGGCTTTTAGACTTGATCAGTTTTAAATGTTGCAAAGTATGTTCGTGTGTGCTGTGGCTTCCTCTTGAAGTGCTTGTGAATTTAAAGGTAATGCAAGAGGTCCCATTTTTGCAGATTTTTGTTCAGGCCATAATCCTGGATTAGGAATGGCAGGATTTAACCTGAAGAGATTATCAAAATATTTTCTACTTTTGTTTTTTTATTACTTTATTTTCATTATTTAAAAGAATACATGTGCATAGCCACTTTTTGATGCAGTTTGAAGAATTCAGTGGACTGTCTGCGTAGTGTCACCAGTGTATGTGTTGCTACAGGTTTTTGGAAAGTTTATAGTGCAGTGGTCTTGACAATTATCAGAGGACAGTTCCACATTACAGTTTTCTCATATTTGTCTTATGATCACAGCAGAGTCCTGAAGATTCTTGTTTGTGCCCCACACTGTGCGTGTTAGAAGAGACACTTCTGTGATGAGCACAACTGATTTATACATGCATGTTCTGCATACTCTAGAGACCCCTCTATTTTTTATGAGATACAGGATTGAAAGGATTTCTCTGTCTCATTGAATTAAATCCCACTGCAGTCTCAGGCAGCCACCTTATATGTTACTTCCACAAACCAATAAAGCTTCACTGTAAAATAGCTACATTTCCTGCTCCTTAGTGCTTCTGCAGCATTTCATTCCTTTGATGGTTAGAAATCATGCTCCCAGCCTAACCTTATTTATGTCCGGCTTCTACCTTTTTGTTCTTGTGCCAATGCTGGCCTTTAGTTTAAATAGCTCTTCTCCTTCCCTGATGTTTACCTCTTTGATATATTTATAGAGAACAATTATATTGTGTCTCAACCTTCATTTGTTAAGCAGCTTCTCTTCTCCTCAGATAAGTTTTTTATTTCCCTGATCATCCTAGAAGCTGTTTTGTGCACCTGCTTCAGTTTAAATATCTTAAATTCCTCATTTTTTTGAGTATGGATCATCAAAGTTGCCCATAAGGCTCCAAAGGACATTTGAGCAGTTCCTCATGCCCATGTCTTGTGCAATTACCTTTGCTTAGTATCACTTGTTACAAGATAGCTCGTTCATATTTTCCTTCTCCTCAAACTGATGCCCTTTCATCTTCTGTCTGCATTTCCCATCCATCCCTTACTACTACTGCCCTCCACTGCAGTATTTCATCTCTTTTCTCCAACCTCCTGTTAATTACCAGTGTTTTACTGTATGGCAAATGTTCTCAAGCTTTGTCTTACCAGCATATTACTTAACTGCCTCCATAAGTTTTTTTTGTTGAGTCCACTAACGTAAATACTGCTGAATAAGATTGTTTGAAATCAGTCACTGAGAATACACATAGTTACCTCCCTTCAGCTACTTGCTACGTAGCCCACACTGTCACATTGTTTAGGTCATTTCCCATGAAGTACTATAACAAATGTTTTTCGAAAGCCCAAATATACTGTAGAAAGCAAGTTTCAGATTAATCTATTTTGAATTTTATTTTACGATTTCCCTTATTTCTGTATCCTTGATTATTGCTTCTTTCAAAATTGATTCAGGTATGTCACTGGAATTTATTACTATTGGTTTTTTTACTATTTTGTAAGTGCAGGTAGAATATTTGCTATTGCTATCACAGTATATTTCATATGACAGTTACCCTAGAGTTTTTGGATTAATGTGATTTGGACACATCAGTTGCATGAATTAAGGTCCTTTGACTTTTCATTCCACCTCACTTTAGCCTCTGTTTTATGGTGACCTTACTTTCATGCCTTTATTCTCCATCATCTGAGTGTTCTGTACTGTCACCTTTAGTGAAAATATGCTGAAGAGCTTGTGTAGTTTATGAGCCCTACCAAAATTATGTTTAATATTGATCCCATCTTTACCATCTAATGACCTTGCTATTTTCTTTACTATTTATGTATCAAGCTAAAAAAGTTTTACTGTGCTTTATTTTTCCTTTGAACACTTTCCACTTGCATTATGACAGTTTATGTTTTATCCTTTACATATCCCTCCAATTACTGACATAATGTCACTCATTTTTTGTGTAGGTCTGATATGTTAAACCTCTGAACATTCCAGTTGTTGTTTCTCTTAGGATTCTGATGTATATCTTTTTTAGTGTATTCAAAGTAGACTGATGCAATATGAAAGCAAAGACTTTACACAGCACTGAAAGTAGTACTTCATGTATTTCACAGACTATCGTCCTGCTTATGATTGTGGTATCATGTGTGTTTGTGTCTTTTGTATCAGCCCACCTTGCTGAATTGCACTTATTTTATAATCCTCTATAATCTTACACCCTTTTATGCTGAATTGCTACTTTGGTTTTCTTTGGTAGATTTTCATCTCTTTCTATAAGCACCTTCACTATCATTTTTAATGCAGATTTCTGTCCAGCATGGTCAATGAAATCTTTCCTTTCTCTGCATTTTGAATGCATATACTATATTTGATTTTGTCCATTTGACTTGGAGGTGTTTTTATGCCTTCTCATTTAGGTCCTTGAGATCTCCAGTTCAATTGACTTTAATAAGCAGGTCTTAAAGCTGACCTGCTCAAAATAAACAGATTGTAATTATGAACTGGGATAGTCTCACCTTTAATTTGAGTTTGTTTGAATCATACAGTCTTTTCCTACATGACAATGTCCTAATCATTTAACAGTCTACATTATATTACCTATTATTGGTTTGGTGACTGGTCAGTAAAGAAGCTTTTCTGCTGCCAGTCTGGTAGGTCTAGGTCATAGAATTTTAGAATCATAGAATAGTTAGGGTTGGAAAGGACCTTAAGATCATCCAGTTCCAAACCCCCTGCCATGGGCATGGATACCTCACACTAGACCGTGTCACCCAAGGTTCTGTCCAACCTGGCCTTGAACACTGCCAGGGAGGGAGCATTTACCACTTCTTTGGGCAACCCATTCCAGTGCCTCAGCACTCTCACAGTAAAGAGCTTCTTCCTTATATCTGACATGAACTTCCCCTGTTTAAGTTTAAGGTCATTACCTTTTGTCCTACTGCTGCAGTCCCTGATGAAGAGTCTCTCTATGGCATCCTTGTAGGCACTCTTCAGATATTGTAAGGTCCTTCTGTTGACAACAGGATTTACTTTTTGGCCTGCTGTAGGGATTTTCTTGGTTGGGTTTGGGTAAGAGTCTGCTGCTACAACATGTATTTAGCTAATTGCTGATTTGTAACACTTTCTTGGATACTCCCCACTGAGAATGATCACATGCTGTAGGTGTGGTCGTTGGCTTTGCGTTTGGGTTGCTTTTGCTGTGCTTGGGAACAAGGGACTCCTGAGGATGGTCAGGCCTGGCTGCAGGGTGTGAGTTGGGTATCCTGGGGTGCTCCAGGGAATGAGGAACAAAGCAGGGAGGAAGATCCACTGCTGTGTGCTTGCTCTTGATTTAGAAGCAATTACCATATTCTGGCATTCAGTAGTCACTTTGGGTTCGCCTGTAACTGTGGAAGCTGCTGTCCTGGTGGAGCCCAGGATAGGTGCAAATCTCAAGTGAGACAGTAATCTATCAGGTCATCTTTGCTTTTAAAAGAATGGTATAATATATGTTAAGAATATTGCATTTTTTCCAACTTAGAATCTTTCTCTCTCCTCTCCCACCAACTTTAATCACTGAAAAAGAGGAAGGAGAAAGCATTAATGCACCTACAGTAGTGGTGATCAGATTTGTGCTGATATAGCCAACTTTTTGTGCAACTTTGCAGCTGTCATGAGGAAACATGCCTATCTGAAATCATCTGGAGTGTGAAATGGGACTTTGTTAGATGCCTAGCCATTGATTTAATTTGCCTTTTTTTTCTTTTAATCAGATACAAGGATACCAGATATTTTAAATTCCCTTTTATTGAGGAATTGATGTCTAACACTTTGATTTTGCTTGGTTTCTTATTGAATGAAAACTTGCTCAGTTGTATTTACATGAATTGGATAACTTTTGAAAAGGAAAGCTCAGCTTTTGTCTTTTGTGTGTATAAGATCTGATTCTTTGCTTTCTTTTTTTCAGCTCTTTGAGCACTAAAGATTTACATGATCCCTGCTATGTGTCTGAAAACTAGCCAGAGATCCTCCTACATTTTCAAGTTGGTTTTGTGCTGTTTGTAAGATTTTCTTGGAAGAAATCAGACATATCTCATTTCTTCATTACTTTTTAATATATATTCTTTCAGTATCTCCAGATATTTTCCTCAGATCTTGGAGATATGAGGCCATTATCATGCTATTTAAAGATTTTTAAACATAAGATCCTCCAAGATTTTCAGAACAAAGCATGTTCAGCTGTGACTCTCCGACTGGTGAGCTATAGTACAGCCAGAGCATTGAAATGCCATACAGAAAGAATATGTATTGTAAGTTTATTTTCCCTTATGTGTTACTAGCAAATTGAATAACATTGTTCCTACTAAAATATGGCTTCCTCAATAGGTAAGATTACACACTATTATGAAACACCTATGTTTAGGGGAAGGGGAAACTAATATAAAGCAAACCCAAGCTGAAACAGACCTTGGCCCAGGCTGTTTCCTGGGGTGCTCTTTGGTACTTGTGAATTCTGACTCTTCTCCTGGCTGTAATGTGATGCTTCTCTGCAGCGTGACAGCTTCAGCTTTCTGCCTGAATGATCTCATCACACACATGCACAAAAAGCCGAAAATGACAAAATGAAAACTCTCATATTGCTTATCTGCCCATCTTCTTGGTGAGGAGAAACTCATAATGTCTGTGCAGAACTTCAGACATAAAAAATGCTATATAAATGCTTAGCATTATTATGATGAACAGAGAGAAGGCTGAGAATGGGATATGATTGCTGTCTATAAATACATTAGGGAAGTAAACTTTACAAAGGAGAAGAGATATTTAAGGTAGAGGACAATGCTGGTGCAAGAGGAAACAGATGTAAGAAGTGCATGAATAAATATAGGCTGGAAATGAGAAGAAAGCTTTGCTTAGAGCAATGTAGCAACCCTCAAGACACAGGCACAAGGTCAAAATCTTTCCTGGTTGTAAGATGGAGTTTCAGATGTTAGAATTATATGCTGTGGTTGCTTGCCCAGGTGGAAACTGAAAGTTTGGGAAACACTTTCCATTGCTCGCCTGGCAGACCAGAAAAAATTTTGGCTACAACTAGGCACCCTTCAGAAGGTCTCACCCCTCCCAGTCTGGTAACAGCCTGCAATTTTCCTCCCTCTGAAATAAAACAAACAAATAGAGTGTGAAATTGATTTGTTTCCCTACAGAAAACCTGTTCATCCTTGATTTGGACCAACTTGTACCTCATATCCAAGCATAGTATCTCTTTGTATCATCTTATCTATAAATATCCTGCAAAAGCCAAGTTATAGCTTGCTGGAGGAGAGTTACGGAAGCATTAGGGAAATTTAATTTACACACCAGTGCAACTTGCTGCTAGAGCGCTCATTCCTGTGATCTTAAAACTCCTTGCTTGTGCAGGCGGGGAAATGGAGAAGGAAGGCTATGCAAAGGGTAGACAAATGTAGATGAAGTTTGGCTGAATATTCAAGTGAAAGCAGTTGTTCTGCCTCCAAGTGCAAAGAGTGAGGATGTTGTTCACTGAATGAACCAGCTGAGATGACTTGGATTTTTGCATAGGAACTCAGGCTTCTCAAGACCTACAGGAAAAACGTAAGACAGTGAACAAAAAGAGCCATGTAGCAGTCAGCAGGATATTCCAGTTGGCTGACTTGAGTTATATAGTGCAAGTAGCAGAGTGGAGGGATCAGTCTTTCATCAGTTGAACGAAAAGCTTCTCCAGAGGCAGTTCACAGCAGGAACATAACTCTACTGCTGTAAAAACAGCCCTGTGGGACTACACAGCCAGGCTGGGAATGTAATAGGGCAGAGGCAAAAATTCTCAAAATTTTCCATTTGGAAATTTTTAATTTTGATTAAGCCCAACTAATAGTAATTTCAGTGTCTGGAAGTTTCTGTCATCTGTTGTTAGGAAAGGTCTCAAACATTAAAGTTGGGAGTCATCTGTTACAAACTTTACAAGTAAAGTACCATTCTGGGCAGTTGGATTAGGGTTGTGTGCTGCATAATATATGTGTAGAAAGGAGCCAGAATTACTTTTTGTAGAAACATAAGCTTACTGATAGTTGCACTCTCTCTATGCTATTAATTAGAAGCTAAACAATGATACTGCCAATGACGACTGAGTCCACAACCTTGTTTTTCTGAATACTAACATTAGGAAACAGAAGTCTTTCCCATTTGCCATGGTATAGCAGAGGCAGAAAAAAGACTCTGAGGTTTGCAGCTCCAAAGAATAAAAATGTGCACAGAGCCATGTGTTCAAGTTGGCCTCTAATTTATATTAATGTACTAAGAAGGTCCTAGTGGATAATTTGCCTCCAAAAGGCAGTCAGTGATGTCACCTTGTGCCAGAGAGAGATAAAGAAGGTACTGCACTGATCCATATTGGCTGTAGGCTCGTGCTCAGAGCTTGGTTTTGAGGTGAAAGCAGTCCTTGGATTCCAGTTTTAGGATGATGAATCTCAACTGCTCTTGTGAGACGTGTGCCATAACTCAGAGGAAATACTTCTGGCTGTGATCTTCATTTTTTACCATGAAAATGGCACACTGTGTATGTTTCTTTGGTGACAAACTCAGCCCGATGCTTTGTGCTGCTACTGTGGTGGAAAGCAGTTGCGATGCTCTGCAGATTGGGGCCAGCACTTCCTGATGGGAATAGAGCTACCTGGGGGAAGCCTGGGCCCTCACACATCATTTAAAAAGTGGATAACAGATGTCTATTATGTACAGCCTGCTCTCCTATGTTCAACATTTCCCTACAGAAAGTAGCTGCTGAAGGTTATTTCGAAGTAACAAGCACGGGTTAGGGAAGGGTAGATTTTTTGGTAATATATGAGGAACTTCATGATGTGCAGTTAGAAAATAATTGAATTTTGTCATCCTAAATGAGTTTGATCTCTGTCAAACAAAGCCATCTCTCACAAAATTGTGTAATTCTGAAAAAGAAATGGTGCTGTATTAGTTCTCATATTCCACCCCGATCCTGAAAGCTTAACCATTTTCATTTATGGCTCTTCTATTTCACATGGGTTTTGTCAGATTTCAAATCACAGCTGACTTACTACTGCCTGCATCAATAACAGTGATGATTTCTGTGGAACAATATTTCCCAGATCTTTTAAACCTCCCTGAAGTACATTTCATGAAACACTTTTCTGTGTTTATATAACTGATTGGATCATTAAAAAATGGAGAGAGGATTAAAAAAGACATGGGAAAAAAGCACTGTTTCTGCATCTACAGTTGCAATGGTGCTTTAACCAGGAAACACTTGAGCGCTGTATCAGCTGGGCAATCTCCTCTCAATGCATCATAAAAAGTCTTTGGTTAATATATTGCTTCTATTGGTTTCGTGCATGTGAATAACACAGACCATCAGTGGACTGAGAAAGCCCCCAATAAATTAGACAAAAGTAATGAAATGTGTCTATATTAAGATACAGAAACCCAGAGAGGCTAGCACTCAGCTCCCCACTTGTTTTCATACAGTATCAAGTACAAATTAAATTGTACATCTATTTCTAGACATGGAATCCTCTGGATAGTAAGGATTATTAGCTTTGGAAGACATGTCTGTATAAAAAATGGTAGTGTGAGAAGAACACTTTGCTGGTGGTGATTAAACTGGAGTACATGTACCCTGGTCCCTGGCAGGATTGCAGCAGTCTCACTGGAGACAATGCTGCCACATCATCATGCTT
Source organism: Coracopsis vasa (assembly GCA_026283785.1). Lineage (NCBI taxonomy): Eukaryota > Metazoa > Chordata > Aves > Psittaciformes > Psittacidae > Coracopsis > Coracopsis vasa. The sequence continues at coordinate 8,595 of JANHGB010018876.1, read as the reverse complement.
CCTGCAACTTATACTAGCTGGGTTAAATCTACCATGGGACATGTTCATAGCCTGTGCCTCAAGCCTCTTTTGTCAGCTGCAAATAGAGATGCTGTGATTGTAAAACAGGAGAAAACCTTACCAAAAGCAAATGCATGTCCACCCCCACCGTGGGCTGCCACTGCTGCCCTTCTTTGCACCTCTCATGCAAGGGGTGGCCACTACAAAGACAAAGTCACTGGCCTTTCCTGAATATCAAGATTGTTTGTCAGATTAAATTTTGTTGGCTGAAAAAACCCAAACCAAACTCCAGGGAATAAGCTTTTGCTCTGCAGAAATTTGTCCTTTAACTGCCCTTTTTAAGTGGCAGATTTGGATTACTGCTTCTGTGAGAGGTAACATACAGGACTGGAAAGGAGATTTCATAGTTAATTGAGTGCCATTCCTGGCTAATGCAAGCACTGTATTGCATGATCTCCTTCACTGCAGGACTGTATGTTAAAACCAGCTTTCTTGTCCCTCTTCTTCCCATCAAAAACCTAATCTAATTCTCTAGTCTGTATTTTTCAAGCCCAAGTAATACAATTTAAAACATGTACTCATTCTTTCTTGAGTGAACTCTTGATTTTAGCCTAAATAGTATAGAGTATAACAATCATGCTCCTTTTAGCCTTCCTATCTCAAGTTTCTTCCAGACTTTTCACCAAAAATAGGTTCTTCATTCCTTTGATTATCCCTGTAATTCTTCCTTGTACCTCTTTCATCTAAAATTTCATTTCTTCAAATAGCAGACATCCTTCCCCACCTCTACAGAAGCAGCTCTCGTTTATGCATGCTAGGATGGCATTTGATTTTTTCACAACACCCTCATGTTAGTGGCTCATAGCCCTTCTACAATCAGCAAGTGGAGACAAGTCTTCCTCCTTCTTAGCCATTTCCAAGGGAGGAACATTCAGACTATAAGAAAATTTATTGCTGTTAGTCCCAAAGATTGTGATCCTTCAGTTTGTACTTTCAGATTTCTTTCCATTGTATTAACCTAATCTTCAATGTTATCCATTTCTTTGTGTACTGTAGTCTAGCTTTTATCTGCACTGAAAACACTTTCCATTTGTGAGTTATGTTATTTTTTCATCAATATTTTCCTAATGTTTATTCACTGATCACTAGTGACTTTTATAAAGTTATATGAAGTGTGATGAAAGCTGGTTCTTGAGGAATCTCATTTATAATCTCCTTTCAGCCATAAACCTTCTCTTTCAAAAAAGTACACTTTGTGTCTGACTTGAGACAGCTTCTTATCCTCACAATTTCTCTGCTAATCCCCATCTCTTCCTGTTTTACTAATAATTCCCTGTGTATTATCATAGACTTCACTGAAGCTAAGATAGATGAGATCAATCACATCCTTTGTTTAGAATGTAGGTTTTCTTGTCAAAGAAATATATGAGGTTAATCTGGTACAATCTACTTTTGTTAAGCCCATGCTGTATTTTATGCCATTTTCATTTGACCTCCATGTCTTTAATTATCTTTTTCCTTAAAAGCTGTTCTGAAGCTTTGCATACCACTGAAGTCAGAATATAAGGACTGTGGTTACCCACATTCCTTCTTTTCTGCTGGCTAACCCCTTCCTAAATACAGGCACTTTATTTTCTGGTCATCTGTTTTACGGTACTTGGTAGATTTATTACAAAGTATTGCTAGACAATCAAGAAATTGCAGGTTGCAATAACATATTTCTGGTTTGAGACTTACAAACAAAAAACCCACTGAGGTAAGACTTGCATACACAGAAGTGTAGTGAATAGAGGACCACAAGTAGGACAGTTTTCATGACACCTTTGGCTGAGAAATGGGGGGGATAGGTGGTGGAACTGGTCCCTGGAAAATGATTTATACTGGTGCACTGCAGTTATGCCAGATCTCACTTTGTTGTTAACTGTCTAAATAAGGGGAATTACCTGACTGCTCAACCAAGGATGAAGCTAAACCAAGGTAACCTTCCATCCATGACACTGTGGAGGATGCTCTTCAGCAAGGGGTGTTGCTGGGCTGCTGACACTGTTAATTAAAAATTCAGAAGAATATTTAAACTAGAATGCAGAGAAGATCCCGCAGGTATGGAACTACGGGGACAACTCCCAGTGCATCTCCAAAAGCACTGTCAAAACTGCAAACAATAGGGAAGGCAGATCAGGTTGGGCAAATGTCAGCTGAGAGAAGAATGAGCAATGATATCTCCAAATGTGTGGATGATACAAGGGGTTTGGGTTTTTTGATTAGCCAAAAACTGTGCTTATGGTGAGGAATTCGAAAAAGGGCTGCCTACAATACTAAGGAGGTGAAAAAAGTGGCACATGAGCTTCACTGTAGATAAATGTTGGGTGATGCAGTTAGAGAGACATAATCTAAATTGTGCTTATGCAGTGCTGAGCATTTAACTGGTAGCTACAACTGAGGCAAAAGAGCTTGGAGTTGTCCTTGACACTCCTCTAAAATCACTGTGTGGATGTGCTGGCAGCCAAAGAATCAGCACAATGTTGGGTATCATTAGGAATGTACTGAGAGCAAACCAGAACACGCTATTTTGCTCTTCTGTAAAACCTTGATTCCCCTTTTGAGTAGTTTGTGTCATTCAGGTCTTCAAAACTTAAGAAGGACATAGTGGATATAGAAAAGACACTAGGAAGGGCAACTAACTAAGAACATGAAAAAACTGCTTTATGGAGAGAAACTCAAAAGGCTGGGATTTCTCAGGCTGGATTGAGGGCTGAGGGGAATATGATGGTTGTTTGTGATATCAAAAATTCATTAAGGTAATGCAAAACCAGGACTAGACCTAGGGGGTCTAGTCTGAGGTCTAGGTCTCTCGACTGCTAACCTAGACCAGACCTTGCCTAGTGCAAGACTTGAACAAGGAGTATGCATTAAAACTAGGGCAAATTGGTTTAAAATAGATTAAAAGGAACAAATTTTTACACTTCAGAGAATTAATTTCTGAATGTCTTGAAAAAGGAGGCTGTGGAGGCAGATTGCATCAGTGGACTCGGCAGAGAAATGCACAAATTCATGGATATTTAATTAGGTCCATAAAATTATGCTAATGAATATAGTCAGGGATGTACCCCCCTAATATCTTCAGTTCAAGAGTTGTGGAAGCTGCAGGAGTATGAGGAAAATAAACAGCTAAATAGCTGCTTCTCTTGCTGCTATTGGAGAGCACTGGGCTAGGAAGTCTGACTTAATCTGACTCAACAGTGCTTCCCCTATGCTCTTTGTGTTGCAGATGCCTGATAGCACGGGGTGTGGTGCGGTAAGCAGACCCCTGAATGGAAAATGCTGTCTCTCAAAAGGGTTCACAGTCATCTTCCAAGATGATTCATCCCTATTCTAGTGGGAACCCCTGCATATTGCCCAGTCCTCTACCAACATATCTTTCTTGACTTGTTCTTAACTAAGATTCTGTATTTGGCTCTTCCTAGAGATTAGAGCTACTCCTTTTCCAGTTTTCCAGCCTGCATGGGCTATCCCTCTCACTAAGAAGAAAAATAAAACTAAATATATCTATATACACACACATATGTGCACACATAAAAAAGGCTAGAAGTGTGTTCATTTAAACTGAATGTTTTTGAGTGACTTTGGTTATGTATAAAGGCAGTTATTTATTTGATTGAAATCCTCATTAACTTATAAGCCCTCCTTCTTACTAGTCCCTCACCTTTATAAACGACATTAGCTTTGTGTGGTTTGGGTAGTGTGGAATCTTTGCAGGGACAGAGAAATTATAGGTTATTTTCCATTTCCTTTCAATTTGTTTTTACCTGAGGGAGAATCTACCATTATGTGGCCAAGTAAGAAAAGATACAATTGTACATGCAAGCTCTTTTCAAGATATGTTGTTTCTTGCTTTTGACTGACCTCACTACCAGCCTTTTCCAGTTTGTTCTTTACAAATATCTGTGCATATGAATGCAGAGAGCTGATGCAGTGGCTGTTATGAGCTTACCAACAGGGCCCTCCAGAGATTTCAGCTTTGCACACTGAAGCATTATTTCTGAACAGGGCAGTGCTGGGAGGGAAACTGGACATGCTGATTCAATTAGATAGCAAGACTGTAGGGTTAGGGACCATATTTGTACTGTTCAAAAGTATTTGGCCTTAGCAGGAGGTGAAGCCTTTAAGGAAAAAGAAAACCAGACTGAACTGAACAAAGCGGGAGAAGGATACCTTTAAATCTGTAACTCAGAGTAAGTGTGAAAACAGAACAGGAATTCTGATAGCCCTAAATGGATAAGATTTGTTAATCTTGTTTGTTAGTTTGTTATATTGGTTAAAAAAATTGTTAATTTAAATAACTCAAAACATTAAACACCATTTAAGACATTCCTAGTGGTAAAAAGCAGTGGAACACAAATGTACTAAATTGAGCGAGACAGTAAGGGACATTATACTACTCTGAGATGGAACAACTCAACATCTGCTTTTTCAGGAAGAAGGTGGCCTTTAGTGGAACATCCCGCTGAGATGTGTGCTCTTGCCTAGATGGGAACTTGTAGCAGTCAGTCATCCCCATCCATGCTTCATTAGCAGCCTAACATGCTGAAAGATTGGAGGGAAGAAACAATGCACCCCTCTCTGGAAGACATATTTTAGTCTTTTTAAAGTCAATTACCTCATTAGCCTCAAAATATGCAAAACTTACAAGGAGAACTGGGAAAGAGGAGTGCTTCCAGCTCAGCTGGTGACTGAATCTGCCTTTGCCATCAAAAAACATAAACCAGGTGACCCTGCTCTGTCTTGCAAGAGGTGACCTGGAACTAAGTGCTTCTCTGTCCTTTATTAGGTGCCCAGGCTACCACAGACCACAAAGTACCAAACACTTCAAATTCAGAGAATTATATTCATAAAAGTATTTGTGGGCTACATAGAGTATCTCTCTTTAAATAAAGTACTTATTAAGACACTTTCTTCACCCCTTTGTAGTTACAAAATGCCACAGGGCTGTCTGGTGGGGACAAGGCGTAGGGCTGCCCAGGGCTGGGCTGCAGCAAGCTGAGGCATCGGGACAGTAGAGCTGTCACTGTCCCAGACCCCAGCTCTGCTTGGAGGACGGGTGCCCACTGGGCACTGGTGCAGGGTGGTGGCTGTCCTGGCTCAGAGGAGCTGGTACCATCCCCCTGGGAACATGTGTAGAAGAGGAGAGGTGCAGGTATCGTGCACTCTGTGCAGGCAGAGCTGGTCCCTCGAGGGCTGTGCCACAGCTCCTGTCATGCCTGGGGAGGCGAGTGCAGCTGCACTGGGAGCATGCCAGCCTGCCTGGTGTGCGTGTGCAGGCAGGTGGGGGTGGCCAGGCCGGTGGATGCTGCGAACAGCAGTCACCCTGTGTGCCAGCCAGCCACAGGCAGTACCAATGGGAGGGCAAAAGCCCACTGGTTGTGCTGGGTAGCCAAAGCCGGGAGAGATGCTCAACTCCTCTGTGCACCTGCAAGAGGAGAGCCGCAGTGAGAAATGAGTGCCCAGGCTCTGTACATCCAAGGTGCCAGAGCATGAATAACACACAGGCTCCATATGATGCCCTTTGGCAGCAGGTGAGAGAATGTGCAAGCTGGAAGAGGGAGAAGAGCCACGAAGCCCTGCTGCAGAGCCCAGCAACCCACAGTTGAGTTGAAATGGCTTTGAAGGCAGTGCTGTCCCAGTGGTACCAGCTGTGGCTCCCAATGAGCCTGGGTGCCCTAGGGGACAGCCAGACTTTGCAGCTCTGCCAACAGAGTTGTTCTTTAGGAACCTGGTGCTGCTTATCCATGAGGGGGGTTGTTTTATGGGGTTTTCCCCTCTTAATGGTCAGCTACATACAAATGTTGAAATTCACATTTCTCAACAGGAGTTTGGCTAAATGTTTTCCATCACAGAAACTGTGAGCAATTCGAGCACAGGTCTGAGCCAATTCCTTTCCTAGAGCCTTTCAGATCAGGCTTGTCACTGGTTTCATGGGAGGCTTCAGAGCAAAGCTGTTGCAGTCCAACTTTGCTTTTGCAAACAACTGCTTGAGAATGAGCTGTCTGTCCCTAGCCATTGCCATTTTCTGCTTGGTGTGTGCCTATCTCTGCCAGCAGCCTCCCTGGGGTTAGGTTTTTGTTTGCCTGTGTCCTGGGCAGTGCCCAACCAGGGTGAGTAGGTTCGGGGGCCCTGAAACAGAAGTCTGTGGTGCAATACCTGTTTGGCGCTGACATGGTGTCCCGTGTCAACATCAATGGGCCTCTTTTTCATTAAATAAAACTGCAATCTTTAATATCAAAGGCTGATCTGAGCAGATAAACTGCACAGGGTCCAGGGCCTGCTCTTTCCTTCTTCTGAACCTTAACGCAGAAGAGTTTCTCTGGGCTAAATGGCTACCGGGTAGCTGAGTGCTCTCTTCTGCACACTGCTGGTATAGGAACCAAACACCTCTGTGCAGCCTTAGCTGAGCACCGGCCCTTTCTTGTCCGCGGTGCTACAAACTCCCCCAGCGTGTTGCTGTGCCCGCAGGTCCGGGTGGGGATGACCAGGGAAGGGGCAGGAAAGCTCCGGGGAGACCTTTGTGCTGTTTGGATGTGACCAGGGAGCTCAGCAGCCAAGTGTTGCTGGCCAGGACCTCTGCGGCTGGTGAGGACCTCTGCCAGGGGTTGCCTGCCATCTGCTGGCAAATCCCATGGGATGGATGGAACCCAGGAGGGAGCTGGAAAAGGAAAGCAGTTGTGGTTTGGTGGTATCATTCTGACCAGAGACAATACTATGTTTTTCTGGTGGGGCCTATCAGAGTGATGATTCCAGCTGGCAAGACTGAAGGCAGCATTACCATCCAACCTGTTTCCATAACCTCATCGTTCTGGCTGGGCTGCAGAGGGATGTGGCCCTGGCAAAACAAAACCCTGAAATGCCAGATCTGCATTGCCTGGCACCCACATTCATCCTGGTGCTTTGTGTCCAACATTTGCCCACCTCCAGAGAGGTCCACAGTGATCACCCCCCAGGGTCAGACTGTTCTCTGCAGAGTTTCATAGCCCCAGGCTGTGCTGGGTTCAGGGCTATGGCACTTTCTTGCCAAAGCAGGCATCATCAGTGTCTTTCCTTTGGGGCTGGAGGAGGATGACATGAGGATGACCCTGCGGAGGAGTGTTGGCTTCGGGGCCAACGGGGCAAGGCCACAGAGGTGAGTGGCCCCCAGGGATGGGCCCCTGACCTGCCCACACTAGGACCAGTGCCAGAGCTGAGTCTGATCTCCCTCAGGCTGGGAAGGAGCTGGTGGCTGCCGCACGCAGAGCAGTGAGGTCTGTCTGGTCAAGGGTGAACAGGCAGCTGGGCACCGGCGATGCAATGGCGTAGATGTCAGTGAGTTCACACTGCCTGGCTGTGAGTCTTGTGCCTCTCAACAGCAGTGCCTGAATCGATTTACACACCAGAGTGCCCTTGTGGTCTGGGGCCTGGGTAACCAGGCAAAGAGGATCTGTACATGTTCCTGGTGCAGAACAACAGCACTGTGATTTACAGCAAATGCCTCCCTCCCTCTATCTTTGCCATGGAGATAAGCAATGTTTTGCTGCTTTCACAGGGGACCTGTTTTCCACATTACTGGGTACGTATTTTGGCTTTTTCATATCTCAGTTGTCAGATAGCGCTGGAAACTAAGTTAATGCACCCAGGAAAGGCACTGCAAGAGCCCAAGCCTGCTGGGTCAAGCACCGTTAGCACCCGCTGATGCAGCAGATTTGACCACATGAGCATCTTGCCAACAGCGAAGGCAGCCCCAGGCAGCACAGGGGGGCTTCAGCAGGAGATCAAGAACCATCCCCTGCTCTAGAAAGCACTGCTGGTTGTGCTCTTGGCTCAGTCTTGCTCCTCGCTCTGTGTAAAGCTGGGCTGAGATAAACTGCTCAGCACTGCCCACCATAGCCATGGCTCCTATTTATATTCCTCTGTTCCTTTCAGTTTTTTTCCCCACTAGGACTGGATTAGGCTTAGTTTTGTGGCTGGGCAGCCTGGGGTAGCACCGGATCCTGGTTGTGAGCAGTGGCAGTTGTGTGAGACACATTTTGGTGAGTTTTTCTAGAAGTCTGTGGCATTCCAGCACATCTGTCCATGCAAAACCAGGCAGTGAGTCTGCTCTGGCCCTTCTGTGCTTCTTGAACCATCTCTGGGTTAAAGCTTTGTGTGGGCAGCTTGGAAATGAAGCCAGGAGTAGTTCTGTTACCAGGAGATAGGCACCCTCGGATATCAGCTCTGGCTACTGCAACAGTCAGTTCTTTAGCCCCGAGAGTTACAGGAGTCAGTACCTGTGATGCTTTTTGCTCCATCTTATCTGTAATGTTTTTATCCACGAATTGTCCCTGTCTGACTCCTGTCTCACTCAGATGTGCTAGCTATGCCTATTCTGTAATGAACAATTCAACACTTGCAAACACGATCGTGTCCCTAACCTGGAGAGGGGATTATTACTGATGACTTAGAGTTCACATCTGGCAGCAGCAAACCCCACTGCAATTGCTTTGTAACAGCACCCAGAGGCAGAGACGTGTCTTTAATATAAGGCAGGTATAAGGTGGAATAAGTGCTGTAACTATGAAAAGAAGGAAG
>JANHGB010018875.1:0-23471 GCA_026283785.1 Coracopsis vasa | reverse complement strand
GTGGTCTCTGAGGGTTGTTTACTTCTTCCAACAATCTTCATCACTTCTGGCAGCCTTTGAAGCACCAGCTTAATTAATATTACAGACATAGCAATCATCCTGTCCTTCTACTTATCAGTTAGTTTAACTGCACCCATCCTGGACATCTGCTAGTCCCAGATGCTCCCCATCCCCAGGTCCTGTTTTTGTACCCTGTTTTTCTTACACTTCTTGTACTAAGGTGGTAAGGACCTAAAACTATATCAACTACAATGGTTTATCTTCAAGCACCTCACTTATTTTCATTACAAAGCTATCAGACTTAACGTTACTTAGAACTGATTACATTCTATACTTTTTTGCCTCCTTGTCTGAAGTCTTCCTTGGCTAGAAAAGTACCAATGCTTCTACTGCTTCCTTTATAGCCAAAGAGCAAAAATGGTGAGAAAAGCTTGGATTAATTTGTTCACTCCAAATTTCATCTGACTTCAGAGCCATTTGGGTATTGAAACAAAGATCATGCTTTCTTTACATTCTATGTTGCCCAATAAGTAAACTCATTCTTGCCTAGATTACTGGTGTATAGGGTGAGTTTACTCTGTCATGTGGTGTTTAAATTCCTGAAACCATGGCCAGAATTTGTTTCTCAATGGCTGGGGTAATCACTAGGACTAACCTGGGGAGGAAGAAGCTGCCACAGCACTAATCCATCACAATGGCAATAGCCTTGTGTCTTAGCTGTCAGGCGTCAGGGGCTTGGATATATTGTTTGAGATAATCAGGACTTATTCTTGGCTATCATAGCAGAATGTTACATTTCCCTTCAAAAAATACTGAAGAAAAAATGTTGGTTTAGAACCATGAACCTGGCAATAACCTGTTGTGGTGTCCAGGCCCTAGAGAGACTAGGTGATAGAGCAGAAACCTTATTTTGTATTTGGATTTATCCTTGTCTAAATTCAAAGTCCTCCAATTTCACAATCTGGCTGAAGACTGGACTCCAGAGAGTAACAGTTCAGCATAATGCTGGCAATGTTTTTGGCTTTCTCATTCCTTCTAAAATGGGTCCCCAGTGGCCCTGATGAAGGATCCATAGGCTCTTCACATCTCTGCTAAGCAGCCTACCCAGATGCTAGCTGCTATTCCTCCTCTACCTTCAGGTTAAGGGAGAAAGCACAGATCAGAGAGATCAAATATCAAGAATGGAGCACACCCCCAACCAAGGCTCCTGCTCAGGAGTAGGACGAGAGTGGTTTCTGCATTGGGAAGTGGTGATTTCATTTTCTAAAGCCTTTGTGTTTGATATAACTGCACAGGTTTAAAGGACCTTTCTCCCTTCCTTGCTTTCTGCTCCAGCTACTGAAGGACATCTAGAATTCAGCAATGTGCCACATTTGTGTCACTCCTAAAACAGTAAAATGTAAACAGAGATCTAAAAGTAGATACAGGAGCATAAACTTGCCCAGAACTCTGCTTGTTTTCATTCTCTGCTTGAATAAGTAAACTGTAATGAAATCTACATTTTGACACAGTTTTGGCAGTTTTGATTTACATTTTCTCTGAGGCCCAGTAAATATTTCCTCAAGATCTTATCTGAGGTTAAAAGTATTTCTGTGTTTCAACACGCACCTCTGAAAAGTGTCAAAAGTTTTAGCCATGGTTTGTGCAAATAGAGTTGTGTTTTCCCTCTCTTTATGAAAACTTTCTGAAAAGAGTATTCAGAGGTGACATTAACTGCTTGTGAAGGGCATTGAAGTATACTTGTTGTGTAAATCACCTGTTCAGTCTAAATGGGAGGTCTCTCTTCCATCTGCAGATCGGAGAAAACCTTGAGAGCTAAATGAGGATGCCAAGTGGGCTGTGCTGATGGTGATCTACCACGTATGACTTTTCCTTGCCTTACATACCACAGGTCCTGGTTTTGTGCAACAAGTATCTTGGAGAAATTCACTTCATAGTCTGCAATCTTTGAAGGTATCCAGCCTTAATCCTTGCTGAGATGCAGCAGCATGCCAGCTGTCTTGGCCAGAGTACTTCTCCAAGGAGCAGATGGAGATAGTGCACTCACTATTGCTTAAACCCCACACGGCTGTAAGAAAGAGGCTTCTCCTGCCTTACTCCTCACTTTGTGTATCTGCATAAGCTTCATCACAGTCTGACCCTAACCTTTTTCCTTCACTACAAAGTTTACTGTGAAGCACAGAGGTATATAAATTACCCTTGAAAAAAAACAAAGAAGAAATTAATAATTGGGATTCCCCGCTAAACAAAGCATATCAGCAAGAAAAATAACCAGTCTACTGAGGCTCTCACACTTTGCTTCTGAAGACCTGCTCATATATATATCCTGTAGAGAATCTGATTCTTGAAATGGAGTTTCTTTGACATGGGCTGCAGACATAGCTTTGAGGTGTGCTGAGCTCAGCTGTGGTACTCTGTGACAGATTTCCTAACTGTAACTGGGCAAGCTGAAGACAGACTGTCATTTCATCATTTTTGGACAGAGAAGCCCCTTTAACACTTAAGTATTATCCACATACTGGTATTCTGGCAAGCCTGTATTCATGCTAATCTGTTAGGATGGTCCTGTTCCCAGTCATAATGTGGCACAGCATGTCAGCTTCAACCAGGCAAGGATGCCAACCTCAGTTGGATGGTGAATAGCCTGCAGAAGAGCCTCCTGCTGGTAGAAGAAATGCCAAATTAGGCCACATGCTCTCTCATTGGGATGCACTGTGCCCAGAGCTGCTTTGGTATCAATTATGGAGGGAGTAACACCCTTTTTCAGGAAAAAAATGTGTTAACCCTTCCATTTCATGTGCTCAGTCTCCCCTGTTCAATTTCCATATGCCATTTCTGGGGTTTGCCTGTATAAAAAGAAGATATTCTTCTTCCCTGACAGCCAAGAGAGAGGTCAGATATGGCTGTTCAGATAACAAGCCACAACTACGTGTGATGTTGACTTCAGACTTGTCTCTTTCTATTAAACCATTTACCATTAAGACAACAGCACTGGGTGCTGCACAGGCACTGATTCCAAAGCCAATCTTTGCCCCCAGCAGGATTGCTGTCTAACTGTTCAATGTATCTTTGCAGAGATCCAGGTGTCCCATGCTTCTGTGGATCTTGGCTACCCCCAGAGCGCCTGTTGAGAAATGAGAGACATGCAGACATATACTCTGCTGCATGTATTCCTCTGACCAGGACTTGCCAGGATTCACAAGTGGAACATTATTGAGGACAGAAAAGCTTCTGTAACTGCCTTTTTCTAGTCAGGATGACCCCTACAGCTTCATAAGTAAGAATATCATACCTGTCAAACTAAATGTGGCCTGCCAGCCTCGCTGTAACATCCCATCAACAATCTTGCATTGATGCTGAATTATAACTTGTTTTGCTAGAGACTCACGGTTGCTTCTGCCTTTCCTGCTATGGTGCTGTTTGTCCTTTGTGTAAGCACCATCCTTTTCTTTAAATAATATGAATGGGGAACAGTATACTGCCAGCTAAAATGGCTGCCTTTCCACACTCGCCCACCACAGGAACTCTTTAATCAGCAATGTCAGCCAGGGACACATCTCTCATAGTTGAGAGATAACAGTTATTTGCCGGCAAATTCTTGTGTGATAAGCCCAACAAGTGGCTGATTACACACTTTCTCAAATAACACAGGAAAATACCACACCACGTATCCAAAAGTATGTGTTGCAGCATCTGGAAGCCGCAGAAGAATTTTGTCAAGACTTTTTGTCTCCTCCTGTTTACTTTTTTTGGTGCTCTGAAATCTGAATGTGATTTTGACATTCTTGAGCTATCCACCAGCCTTTCTGCAGCGAAAGGCTCCATAAAAAGAACAAAGTCAATACTATAGTCAAAGTGCAACTGATTAATGGGAGAGGGTTTCTGTCATAACTAGGCTGCATAAGGTCACAGTTAAACAATTTTTTGTAGCCGCTTCATCCACTGAATTTCACTTTCATGGTTGTGCTGCTAGTTGAAAGGAAAATGAGCAAGTACATGCTGGTTGAGTAAATTATAAAACTACATAAGCTGGAGGAAAGCTATTTTTGTGAAAACCCTGCTAATGAAGAGAGAAAATGCCTTTGCAGCAGTGAAATTAGTTTAAAGTAAACAGGTGAAAAAATAACATTTCCAAACACTGACACTGTGTTTTTAAGTTGTAGAGGAGAGATCTGTGAAGCAAGAAGGTTTGTCTGAGTCCCTTTGAGTACTGTTCCTACAGTGATGTCTGGATGGTGCACATTTATAGCTAGGTCAAGGTATTCAGGCTGATCTAAATGGTGACCTGTGTTTTCAGCTGTTCTTGGGGTTCAGGGGTTTAGAGCAACCAAGTGCAACTATACATGCTGGAAACAGCCGTCTGGAAAACCAAAGGACCTGAAGGGTCCCAGAATGAGGAGAGTGCTGGAATATGATTCAGAAATAGATGCTGTGTTTCATGTGTGAGAACTGATAGATCTGTGTGGTTCAGGTCTGCAGTGGTCCAAGATGTTCTTGAGCTTTCTATCCCGGTCACAGTATTTTGTGGTATTTGTGCCATCTTGAATGGGTGGGTCACTTTTGAGCTAGAATCTTGCTTTTAAAATGAGCTTTTTGGCAGGTTTTTAAATCATTTTGGGCAAAAAAAGTTTAGAGCTTTTCTGGCTTTGTATCCAAGTCCGAGGTTGTTTTCAAACAGGGATAATTAAGTCCAAATGTCCTTTTGTTTTTAACCTGCCATGATGTGAATAGGGTCAGGATTTGCGGTTGTTGTGGTGGCTCTCTGTGTCAGGGACAATAAGTGCAAGCTGAGATTTTTAGCATTGGGTTGCAGTTGAGAAAAACATCTAGATTATACTTCTTTCTCCTTTCCCTCCTCTCAGATATTTGCTTCTCTTTTGCAATAGCAACCATAGGCATTGCTTTTGCGCTTGCATGATGAGTGAGACAGACCTACTAGGCTGCTGAATTTCATTAATTGGTTTGCACAAGTGGGAAGAGAAATAGACAACATTAATGGAACTTAAATGCTCTCATCTCCATCTTACTTCCTCCCTGAAACTGAAGGCAATAATCCCGTTTCCTTCCCCTTACAACTCACTAACTTTTCTTTCTCCACTGCCCAGACTTCCCTCTTCTTTCCTTCTCTCAAGCTAGATGCTGTGCCACAAACTCGGGAAGGACCGTGTGTTATTTCTGATGTTTATAGCACAATTGGCCGTGCTAATGCTTCCTGTATAAGCTGAAACTGGGCATTTCTCCAAGACAGCATGTAGGGCAAACATAACCTGGAAACTTTTTCAATAGCTCCAGCTAGAATCTGACTCACTCTCTCTCTCTGAAGGCTGATCTTTAGAGATCTTTGTATGCAGCCTTCAGGGTTTAGGCTACAGGTAGCTTAAAAGGAAAATATGTCTGAAGATTGCCTGTGGATATTAAAAAGGCTGTTTCTGGTTTCAGACAACCAGTATTCTTTATAAGTCCTTTTGAAACAGTAAATCTGCATTTATTCATACTGGGTGAAGTAGACAGCTGGCACTTTCTGATTCCAAGACAAACAGATCCTGTGGATTTTGCTGGCTGAAAAGAAGTTAATACTCCAGAAGTGGAAATCCACATGGCTTCCGACAATGAGACTCTTATCAGCCAAGCAACAAGATTTCAAGTGTGCTGTGTGTTTAGCTGGCAGATTCTGAGCTCATTTAACTCACTGACATCAGGTTAGTGCTCATGTAAATGGATTCATTTCAGACTGGTTATATGGGATCAAAATTTGACCTACTGACATCTGGTTAGGCAAGTATTCCTTCTCCTTTCCATATACAGCCACTTCTTGTTTTGTTTTATATGCTAGATGTTAATCTTCTCAATAGTGATATTCAGAGGTTTTCCTTTAGAAGGATACTTGCCCATAGCAATATATTTTGAAGCACTATATGAGGTTAGAAAATAAGAAATTCAGCAAGAAAAATGGTTGGTACATATCTTGCAGTTTCAAATTATTTTCCTTTAAAAACCCCTACAGAAACCCTCTACTATAAAGCAATTTGTTCACTACTAAATAAGACTCAAAGTGACTTGCATCTACATCATTACTCAGTTGGTCCCTCTCCACCTGTTTGCCTCTTGTTTCCTGAAGGACATAATCTTTGCCTTATCTGAACATTGTTCAAACTTCTGTATGTTGGTTGGGAATTGCTGGGTGCTATGCGATATCAATTAAAATTATCTTGCAGTATATGGCTTGATTAATGTTTATGATTCTCAGAGGAAAAGACTAAATTCCTACATAAGAGCTTTCAAGTTAATTCTCACCAATTCCACGGAAAATGGAGTAGTTCATGCTGCTGCTCGAGTTGATGTATGGGAGAGTCATATGAGTTTGGAAATGAGGTGGAAAGTAGTCTGGGAATATTCTTTTGTTTCTATGCTAATCAATACATCTCCTCTGCATTAGGACCTTTTCTGAGTGCGATTCGTAAGGACAACTGGTCTGTCATTTGTGGAAGCATTAGGCTGACAAATGATTTGTACTGGGAGAGCAGTGCTTCTCTTTGCTGGATAAACTACCCAGTAGTCACAGGAAGAGTAGTATTTTATTTGGTGTGTTATTTGGTGTCTTTAGTGGGCAGCCCTCAGAGCCAGAGCAGCATGGTGTGGCAGAAAGGGTTGTGTTGCTGGAAAGTGTCCCACTTTTTTTGGGTAATAGACATTCCTCAAGTGTAAGACCTGTTTTGTTTTCAGGTGGCACCCACTGTTCCTGGGACTGTGCATTAAGTATGCGTTAACAGTGCATAGGGCTTTCACAAAACAGGTAATTCGAAGTGCCTGAAAGTCATGGTGACAGTGTCACTACTGCCACAAACACTGTAGAGATCTATCATTTGCACGAAAATGGTGAAGCTATGTGATGAACTAGAAAGCAAGCTACCAGCTTTCTTTCTTACCCATCTCATTTGTTTGCTGCTGAATGGCTAGCTTGATTTGCGGTGCATTGGCTGCAGTCTGCAGGTTTCCCCCAAAAGGCTCAAGCTAAGTCGAGTGCTGAATTTATTCTGCTGTAAGTGTTGTGAAGTGCTGTGGGGCAGTCAGCAGATAAATAACCTTGCCCATATCAATAATTTGTGTAACAAGCAGGAGTACATCAGGAGTGGCACACCGTGTTCTTATTTGCCAAGGAATCTGGCACCTTCAGTCACAGAAAAATGTATACTGTATATAGTAGTCTAACTCGGGTGGAGATGTTGGCAATTGTCTACATCCTGGGCTGTGGCCTGAGACAAGGAGGAATCAGGCCCATGTTCCTCCCCCTTCCCACCCATGTTTCCTGTTCTTCTAGTGTGGTAAGGTATGTCTCTTTTTGCTTCCAAGCCTCCAGTGGAAAAGCTACTACCCTTGCCTGTTGGCATTGCCTTCCCCCAAATGTGCTGGAAGAGCAGCACACTTGCATGCGTGCTCTCCAACTGGTTCCAGACTAAGCCAGCTGGTTTTGCTCAGATCAGCTGATGAGTGGTGTGAACACTGTGGCACATCCTGCGCAGATCAGGGAGTGAGGAACCACACTGTCCCTGTGGCAGAGCTGTCAGTGCCTTTCCAACAAGGCTGACAGCTGCCTGGGGCATTAAATCCTTCCATCTTGTGAAGAACAGTGCTAGGTTTGCTGGATCATGTTGGAATGCTGCAATGATCTGTAGCAAACACTTCTCTTGGCCATTGGTCTACTTCACTGTATGGTAAGGATGGGAAGGGTGTTAAGGTTGCTGCTGAATGGCATCACTTGCCCCAGATGAGCAGTGTGAGACCCTGCATGAAGCCAGGGAAAGAAACTGAGAAGCACTCTCGCCTCCTCTTTATCCTCCACCCCACTTTCTTGCAGCTCTGTCTTCTGATACACATCATGATTGCTGATGGATCCACTGGCTCTGTCCATCTTAAACGGCTAGATAGGAATGTGCAGAGAGCCGTGATCATAGGCAGGAAGTGATGATCTCCTGAGGCAGGTTCTGCCCATTGTTATCTCCTTGCACTAAGTTGGACAGGTTTCCCTGTATTTGAGGACTTCACTGCAAATGATTTACCCTGCAGCCCAGCCTGTGGCTGGAAGAGCTGCTTTTTCAACATGACAGCCTTGTTCTCTTGCCACTGCTTCTGTGTCAACATGTGTCAGTTAGAAGAGCTCACTATCCTTTCTCAATAGCCTTTTGTAGCTCTTCTGCCTCTTTTTGTTGTGAAAACATCCCTAAATCCATTTCACTTCATCTGCCTGCAGGAAAGCATCTTGCTTTAACCCTCTGCTGGCTTTTTGTCAATGTACTGTCTCAGTACTGAGTGGTTCCTCTTCATGGAAGTGGCAGCTGTGTCCCTCCTTGTGAGTCTGTTGCTGCCCTGGTCTGTGCCTTTCTATGAAAAACTTTCCTGGCACTTATGGCTCAATTTGTGCAGAGTGGAATTGCACCAAGGCCTGTGAGTGAGAGATGCAACAGCAGAAGGCAAAGCTGGGAGTAGTGGGAGCAGGTGTCTGGCACCTCATAGAGTTGGAGCTAGTTCCCTGACATTTAGAAGGGATAATAGCTGCGCTATTCCATGCCAAGAACTGGGAGCATGGGATTTATCCAGCCTATGCCCACCTACTTTCTGCATGTGGACATTTGTTCTCCCACCCACCTAATTAGGAAAATAGAGTGTAGAAAATGAAGGGGCGGATTTGTTATTTTGTTGTGGCTGTTTGAAAGCAAAGTTTGCTTTTCAGCCTCATATTACAGTCCATGGAGGGACAGTATTGTCTCCAAACCTGGCATTAGTGTTGGCTTTCCTCAGGAAGTCTATTGGGAAGCAAAGCTATGCCACAGACTGTCACTGAAGCAGAAGAAAGGATCAGAATCACTGGAACGAGCCTCCATCCTGAGAGTGAATGCTTGGAAGAGGACTGCCATTGGAGATGGGCAGAAATAACTCTCTGGGTAAAGAGGGAAAATTGACACAACTCTGCCGAATATTTCAATAAAGAAAATAATTCTCGAAGCCAGGGAGCTTACAATAAATCCTGCCCCAGTTTCCTTTGTTTGCTTCTTCTGTTTTGGCCCCAGACAATTGGCTGGTAGGACATTCAGCATGGCTAGAGAGTGCTCAGGAAAAACCCATTTCTGTAATTTACCAAGCTAGCCATTATCCTGTTTCATTCACCTCTAGGTAACTTGCTATGCTACACAAGCAAACAGTAAATAGTAGGTTTGTTTCATCCAAGAACTCTTCATCAGTCAGGATCACAGGATCATAGACAGAGAGAGCTGGAAGGGGTGCTGGGAAGGCCATCTGTCATCCTAGGGCAGGATTTGCTGTAACTACCTCATTACTGGCAGATGTCAGTCTAATTTACTGTGTAACTTCAGCAGAACAGGATGTGAGAGGGGTAGATGGTGAAACCTCTCATACATGACAGAATCCAGATGAATTACTTCTCAGCCTGAGGGTTTGCTCTCAGAGAAATGTACCTTGGCTACAGGCAATGGGGCAGTTAGAGGCGCAATGCCTTTGGATCTTCCTCAAGGGGTTGTGTATGTTTGAGGGTTCAGAGACCACAACTTCCTAATCTACCATGCAGAACACTCAGCAGGGAGCTCGGTTTTAATCCTTGACACTATTATTAGTTTTTAAGGGATGACTTCCCAAATCTGAGGTAAGTTCACCAACCATTGCTGATGGACTGTTACACTCCAGACAGCCTTTTCTACCACCTCTGTGAATCTAACCCTTTATTTCTTTTGCTTTTCTTACACATCCTTGAAAACAAAATATCCAATTCTGGCCCAGATGGAGCAGTTATTCAACACAAAGGAAGGAATATGGGTTTAAAAACAAAGGCTTTGGTTCAATCCAAATAAAATATTTATGCTTTTTTTTCTGGTTCAGCTGCTGAGCTGAAAAATCACTATTTGCAAGCCCTTGAAAACCACTGGCTGTCCCACTAAATTTGTGTCAAGTGGTTGCTCCAGTTCCTCTTCCTACTGGTGGTCTTAGAGCTGATCTTGTCACAGCAAAATTGTTGCCCCTCCTCTGCTTGCAGCTCTGTAGAGCTGTTCTGGTCTAGTCATCAGTGAGGCAGAGTAGAGGTGACTTCACTCATCTCGGCTGATAATCTAGAGGGCTTGTGACAGACCATGCATCATATTCTCCCATCTTAGTCCGTTTAAGACTATTATTATGAACCTGGATTTCCTATTTTTTTAACTTGCTGAAAGTACAGTCATGTAGAGCACTGGTAGTTTGGCTGGCAGCATCTCTTCCTCAGGAGCTGCTTTCCAAACCTGAGCATGTGGGGTAGGAGTCATCAGAGTGTGGCTGAAAGAATTGACCCTGAGGAATGTAATAGCATAAAATTTATGAGCTCCTATAAGACCTAGGACACCAAGCCACAAGGACATACATGTTTACAGCTTGTAGTATCACAAACCTGATTGAGGGTCCTAGATTAATTCTGCAGTATCCAGGGAGAAATGAGCATCTTGGAGAGGGATTCACAAAAGCCAGCAAGCTCAAGATAGATGCATGCTTAAAGTTGTGCCCCTTTCTTGAACCGCAATACCACATTCAACACTGTCAAATAAGACATCTGCCCACTTAGGCTTCAAAACCAGCTGCTCTTTCCTTAAAGTTGGGGCATAAGCTTTTCTTTTTCAGGACACCCTACTTCTAAAACACTTCTCATCTAGACTGGTCATATTCCTCACCAACAGCCAGCTTTTCTGAGGAGATTTGAACCCACACCTCAAACACAGTGTGGGTTCTAACAGTGAAGATGTATGTTACTGAGAGGTTTCAGTTTCCTCTGTGGGAACTGCCAGAGAAAGCACTGGGGGACAGGGGGTTTACCTGAAGAATAAGTGGGAGACTTGGATTCAGCTCTTTTCAAGGCTGTTGTGTTTTTTCCAACAACTTCTTAATAAGAATTCTTAATATGAAGTCTTTGGTGAAAGAACTGGAACCCATATCTGCTACCTCTCAAGGGACTTCCCTATCCCTTTGATCACATTCCTCATCTCTCACAGCAGTCCTATAGTTTCAGTGAAAGTCCTTTCCTGGAATTAGCCTGATGGTTAAGTCTATTCCACCAGAGAGCTGAGAGCCTGACACCTCTCAAACAAGGAAGGAAGCTAGATACAGAGCCTCCCCAGCCTATGTCAGTGCTTTGAACACTGAGAAAATCTTTTATTTTTCTCCCATAGAAAAGGCAACTTAAAGCTACATTTTCTGTGGAGCTGGTCCTGTAGTAATGCACTGGAGTACTCTAAGGTGCTAGAGGGGGTGCCTGAAAATGGAGTATCAAGGGCCTAGGGACACTATTACAGAGGGAGTTCAGGTGCTCACTCAGTGCAAAGTGCCTGTTTGGGGGTCTAAGTCTGAGGGATTTTCTTTCATAGTCTACAGGGAATGAATAGCTCCCAGCTAAGGAAGCAGAGCTTTGAATTTATGCTGAAGAGAGCTTTCTTGGTGATAGGAGCAACAAGGAGCTTAGCGTGGGTACCGAGCCTGCCTGTGGCTTGCTAAAGAGTTTGAGCTGAAGGGTGGCACAGTAGAAGGCCTTTGGTAGTATCAATCCTCCACTCTTTTCTGAGATTAAATCCAGCCTGCATGAAATTTGTTGGCAGTGGTTTCCCACTTAGCAATAATCAGACCATATTGGGACAAAATATTCAAAATATGTAGCAATGTGGGACTTGGGAAAGTATCAGCATAAAATTATGCCTTCCAGGATAGAAAACCAATGGATGTGCTGGAGCTGATTAGCATAATTTTTAATGAATGAGACACTGGCTATATTTCTTGTTTGGCATTGGCCTACCAAAGAGTATAACTTGTCTTAACATCTTTTTGAAGTGATTCGGTGAAATTTCTAGCTAACGGATTAAGAGAGTCATTAATAAATTGGGCTATAAAAGTCTGGGTGAATGTAACCATCTACTGACAATGTGCTGAATAAAGCAGCTGTGATGCTCAGGTAATTGGCAAACAGGCCACCTGTTGATTTTCTTATCAGTGTCGTTGCTACCTGGGATATGAATCTAGTCAAGGAGAAAATAGGGTTCTTTTAATTAAAACAATTTGTGCAACATCATTTCACTTACAATTGTCCATAGCTTTTTAAAGAAGATTCAAAACAGTCTAATCAGGGCCTGATTTGGGTCCTACAAGCAGAAGGAACAAAGCTGATAAAGGGAGTTTTATAGTGCATATGTGATAGAGCTAAAATATAGGTGTTAACCTTGGCAGCAGAAGTTAATGAGCAGTTTGATACTTCACAGAGGTTGTATTTCTCCAGCTGCAATAGCGTGAGTGCTTGTGCTGGTATTGGCTGGGATAGAGTTAATTTTCTTCACAGTAGCTAGTATAGGACTGTGTTTCGTATTTGTGCTGGAAACAGTGTTGATAACACAGGGGTGTTCTAGTTGTTGTTGAGCAGTGCTTATGAAACATCAAGGCCTTTTCTGCCTCTCACCCCACCCCACCAGTGAGTAGACTGGGAGGCACGAGGAGTTGGGAGGGGACACAGAGAGATGCAGAGAGCTGACCCCAACTGACCCAAGGTATATTACATACCATATGTCGTCATGCTCAGCATATAAAGTTGTGGGAAGAAGAGGGAAGGGAGGAACATTTTGAGTGATGGTATTTGTCTTCTCAAATAATTTTTACTTGTGATGAAGCCCGGCTTTCCTGGAGGTGGCTGAACACCCACCTGCTGGTGGGAAGTGGTGAATGAATTCCTTGTTTTGCTTTACCTGTTAAACTGTCTTTATCTTAACCCATGAGTTTTCTCATTGTTATTCTTCTGATTCTCTCCCCCATCACACTGGAGAGGAGTGAGCAAGTGCTGTGTGGGACTCAGTTGCTGGCTGGGGTTAAACTGTGATGTTCTGCCCAACATGGGGCATGAGGATTTTGAGATAAGAATAGTAATTGGGAGAGGTAATGGGTAAAACATGGACTGAACATCGCTATAACGTGTAATGATTCTGGGGAATTTCTGTTCTAATTGTGATGGGATGAGGCGTGGATAAACCTACCATACTGTTCAGAGCTGTTTCTTTCTGCCAGGCCTTGGGTGTGCATCTGTATTTCCCTTAAGTTGTCTTGAAATAACGGTTGTAATCAGCAGCCCCGTGTTCCAGGCAATCAGGTCCTTGCATACATGTGCTAAGATGTTTTCTACACTCATAGCCTAGGTAACGATACAAACCAGGAGCTCCTATCTAAAGGAGTATTTGGCTTTTATAAAAGTCTAACACACTTCCCTAAATTCATGGTAGAATGTAGTTTTGACCATGTTTGCAGATAGCTTTGTGGAAGGAACTTAATGTGCATATAGCTGTCTTAACTCCAACACATTTCACAAACAATACACACAAAATAGCTGCTTCAGCTGCTGCACCAGCATAGCTACCCTCTAGTGAAGTATTTACCTGACCATGCCAGCAGCTGGATTTTATGAAGGAAGTGGAAAATTCAACAGAGTACGGCAGCCAAAAATGTAGGCCATAATGAGATATAAGAAATGAGGATGCAGTGATCAGTGCTCAGTACTTCTGTCCTGCAGTGTGGAACACTGCCAGCTTGAATTCAATGGTACCTCAATCGATGAAAGAGTGAGAATCCTGAATACTAAATGCACGTGAACCATGAATATATTTGGTATGATGTTCAAAACCAGTAGGGGAAGCAGGTGGGAATGTGAAAACAGAATTACTCATAGCATCTAAAGTGAGTATACTTCAAACACCACTTAGCATCTAGTCTAGACAAAGACAGGCATGTTTAAAATGGTTTTATCTGTTTGTGGTTAACCACAGTTGTTAATTGTGGGTTTTCCCAGTGCACATCCATTTGCAGCTTTGCTGGGCCTGGAAGGTGCCTTTGTAAAGGAACTGTCAATTAAGGAAGGAAAACTTGTCAATGAAGATAATGATCAATACTCATTGATATATCTAAATAACACCCAGTCTCCACATTAGAAGGGGAGAGGATTCTTTGTTGCTCTCCCATTCTTGTGGAATGGATTTGAGCAGGTAAATGACATCGTGGGAGGAGGAAGTGTGCGAAATGGAGTGACACAAGAAAAATTAAAGCAGTGAAGTGGAAGAATACAGAAAAATGGAGAGACACCCAGGTGAAAGAAAGTCAGGAAGCTGGTAAACTGCAGGCACCTGAACTCCCTTATACAGAGAAAATGGAAACAAATAAAATCCTGCCTTATGCTGCCCCTTGTAATTTTCCAGAAATATTCTATAATTTTCCCTGGAGTCCCATGCTGACAGCTGGCAGATGCTGAATGAGAGAGGGTCCGCAGAATGAGGATGGCAAGGTCACATCTGGAATGCCTATAAAGATACTGATGCAGTGAATCACAAGCAACTTTTGCTGCCACATAGTGGCAGAGAGAAAAGCTGCCATATGACAGATCTTTGTAGTCCTTGTCCAAAGATGATGTCTTTGTATTTTTATTAGGGATGTTCTCTGATAGCAAGTGTGCTAATTTTAGGATGTTAGAGTCGCAGAGAAAGGGAGAAACCTTAAGCAATACTGTTCCTGCAGATTTAACTTCGTGTTCAAGTAACTCCTTATAAACTACATAGCACTCTCTTATGCCATAGGTTTATTAGAAAGTTGCTAAGAAGGTGCTTAAAAGCTTGTATTTCAGAGACTGTGTATGAATAGCACCTCTCACTGCTGTGGTTGCTATAGTAAACCCTTGTTCTTAATTGAATACTACAATAAACTGGAAAGTTAAAAGAAAAAACTCCATTAAGAGTTCCATGAGCTACTTGAAATTACTGATCCTTTTTCATGTTTGCAAGTATGGAATGTTTTGTGAAGCTATAGAATAGCAACACTTGCACAATTGTGATGCTTTTTCTGCATAAGTTGTTAATCAAAACTTCTCAGGATATGATGTGGTTCAGAGCACCTCTGTCAATAAGGAAAAGAGCAATGAGTGTGATCAAAATTAGCTGTTTTCTTAAAATTATATACATTTAAGACCCAGTTTCAGAGTAGAAGAGGATGCAAAGGGTAGAAGTGGTCCTTGAAATGATCCATGCTGTAACTGCTGCCAGCGGAGCTGGACTGGAAGTAAATTTTCCAATCTTTTCCCTTGGTGTTAAAATGTAATAGTCCATAAGCTAAAGATTTCACTCTTGCTGATGGCAGCCCTAGAGTACTACAGATAGTGCTGTCCAGGAGAGAAAGTACATGCTGGGGAGGGTAACAAGACAGAGGTTGCTGAGCAGCTGGGAACTACAGCAGCTCCTTTCTACCTGGGTGTGAAAAGGAAGAGAAAGAACCTTGAAAGCCAGATGGACTCTTTGAGGGCTGAGAGAAATGTCCCATACATAATGATAAACATCTGTGAGGCAAAAGACTTGCAGGCCCCTGAGGGGAAGGAGAGGGAATAGTGAAGTTAATAGAAGTAGATTATGCTATCATAGTAAAGCAGTGAAAGAGATTGATACATGAAATGCTGGGTTCAGACTTACTGGCATGAGGCAATGGTATTTATATATAAAGCACTGGAGTTGGAATAAGCTGATTTGGGCCTATTTTGTCCTTTGATCAGACTCTGCGTATGTCCTTGGTCCTCTGTCTCATCTTCCCACCTGTATGCTGGGGCTAGTGCTTTCTTTTGCAGAGCTTTTAACAGAGCCAAACATAGTATTGAGTTGTTCAGATGATGTGGCAATATGGGCTACAGGCAGAAGACATCTTTTGTAGACTGCTGCTCACTCAAGGAGTGGAAGACATATATTCCTCACCAGCTAAGATGCTTCTCATGGATCTGCATCCTCATTAGCAGACAGCATCTTTTTTTTTCTAGTAATTAGCTCACAGTTCAATAGGTAGCTCCAGTCTCTTTTACACCTGGAAAACAATCAACATGGAAATCATAGAAGCACATGTCTTCCCTTCCTACTTTAAAGCAGTCTGAGTTACACACATTGTTAAACACATAATACACAACAACTGTGTGTCAGAGATCTCCAGCACATGTGTGAAATAATGTTGGGGTTTTTTTTCCTTTCCTTTCTTGATGGGCTTCAGTTTGAAACATACTTCAGTTTCTCTGACTTCTCTATTAGCCTCAGTGCACCAGTCATGGATTAGGCCATAAAGAACTGTTTCCAGCCACCTGAACAGTGGAAAAGGGAAGTGAGGGCAGCTGGAGGGGGGAGCGTGCACCAGCTGGCCCTGCTCCTGCGGCATTATAACTGGATTCTTTGGGGTAGAAGGGTGTGAGGTCTCAGGTCATTTCCTGCCAGGTTTGCTCTGAATGGGAGGGGGATATGTAATTGTGCTGTCTCCTTTTACCATTAGTGTCAAGACTCATTAGGAACCCAATCTACTCAGTGGCAGTAGGCATAGAAAAGAAAGAACTAGCCAAAGTCTGCAGATTGCAGAGCTGGAGTTGGTGGAGGAAGCAATTGTAAATTCCCGTCTGGGTAATTAGAGTCAGCAGGGAATCAGATTGGCTACGGCAGGGCTTTCATTTTTCCCCTTGCTGTTTTAACGGGATTGGCAGGTGCTGCTTTATTCCAGGGGTGAGGTGATGTGCCTGTGTCATAATTCACAATGAGAAATGATCATCAATTTGCTACCATGCTCCTGGGGTGAGCTGAGCAGGCAAACTGTGATTACTATTGTTATTAGTACCTTGTTAGTATGGAGCAGGAGATTGTTGTGGGCAGTTGTCTCTGGAAGGAGTGGGATCTGTGCTCACAAAAAGCATGTTCCTGGCAGCTTCGCTACGTTTGGAAAGTTTGGGACTACTGGCTATTTCATGCCCTTTACTCTGGGATCTATTTGGGATCACTTAAAAGGATGTGAAGGACCTGGAAAATTTATCTTATGATTAAAAATTGGCAGCATATTGGCATGCTTTATCAGCAGGGAGTTAAAACACAATAAACAAAAATGGACCCTCTTTCTTCAAATGCACTGCTTACTACTTGTCTGTTTGCCTAGTGAGAGGTAGAAAGGGACATAGTCAAGCTATCCTGTTTGCATGCAATGCAGTTTAAAGCCTCAATCAAGATGCTGTGAAATCAACAGACAGATTCACATTGACTTCTCTGAATTCTTGCTCAGACCAGTGGGTTCGACACAATAGTTAAAAGGTGCAACAATAAGAAATGTGGTGAGAAGCATGGTTTCTGGGAAGAAAGGTTTTCTTAACACAGCACTTGTTCCATGAAAGTTCCTAGAGAGAGAGAGATCCATAACAAATTGACTCCATTTACTGGCAAACATTCTTCTTTCTAGCTCTATCCCTCAATAGTCAAATGATGATGCACAACAGCATGAAATGCAGTTCACTTCTCTGCGACTGTGTGGTCCTGGTGCTAAGCTCTTGGATTTCCATTGAAGGATACAAGAGTTATTATTTACCATTGGCAAAAAAACCCCCAAAATCCTATTGCAGGCAGTGGACTACTTTCCTGAGTAAAATATACAGACTGGATCCACAAGGAGGAAATAAGTGCACTGCAAACCATCTTGTTTTCTGGGCACTCTTCTGGCACAATTAACTCTGGGTAAATTGTTGGACAGGAAATGATATTTCTGTCCAGGCAAATACACCGACATTGCAAAAAAAGTTTTGCTGTCCATGAAGCAAAGCTGAGGCCTTTCAGGGGGTATTTTATGGAAAATACTAAAGAGAAGTGAAAGTATCATTCTGAAGAGCTAGTCTTTAGACACCTGTTGGAGGTGTGAGCGACCCTGTTGTGACCTTGGTTTCTCTTCTTCTGGGAGAGTAGTCTGCTGGCCACGCTGTTCTGGGGTGGTACTTTGGGCTCTGGCCAGATTCTCCCAAACCTAAAGCGGAACTACGTCTTACTAGAGGCCTAATGTAGCCAGTATGTACCCGTGAAAATTTTCAGCTTCAGTAATTCAGTACTTTCCCACTAAAAGAGCAAATTCATCTAAAAGGATAAGGGAAAAAAGAGGTCCCTGCCAGCTCTACCCTTCAGGCTGCAGATACATTTTAAGAGCCTATTTGGAATGCAAACAATAAGAGATGTGTGTTTCCCTCAGTGACTTTCCTTTGAGCCTCTGTGCATCTCTTCAGCACGTTGGGTTACTGGCAGAATAAGAAACTAATACATGAAAACCTTCCTCTCATCTCCAGGTTCCTGGCTGGAATGAATCAGCTCAGATCTATAAGCTGCTTAGACCTTCCAAGCACTGTAGCTTAAATAATGGCAATAGAAGCTTTGTTAGCTCCTGATTTTTATAGGTAAGTGTCTCTCAGTCGGAAGCTGACAATCCATACAGATACATGTGTTACTGCAAATTATTTCTCAAGCCCGTTTGGGCTATTGTCCATGCCTAGTAACTCGGAGTTTGAGCTTCTTCTACCTAAAAAATGCATGCTTGCTTCTCCCTTATACCCACCCCTCACTTAATCAACAACTACTTCTCTCAGAACAAGGCTGACCCTCTCCCTTCCTACCCGTCAGCCATCCTTGCCGGGTCCTCTGTCTAGATGGCTTTAAATCTGATTTGGGATTTGAGTGTTAGTTGGATTAACTCATTAGTGGGGCTCAGCTCTGGCAAGCCTGCTAATCTGTGGCAGTGGTGCATAGCACTGTGACAATATTACACTGAAAATGAGAAATCTAATGAGGTTAGCTTTTTATGCATTCAGACAGAGCCTGGGTGTTTGAATGTTCTGCAGATGCTTGGTGTGATTCATAGTAGGTCTAGGAGGAGACTGGTCTGTAACACAGCACCCAAACACATAGGAAGGAGATTGCAGTAGTGCAATTGTAAGGTTGAAATAGTTCAATAGAGATTGCAATAGCACACAAGAAGCATCAGTAGCTTGTTGTGGCGAATAAAAATGTTTCTGATTCCATCAGTTGACTTTGTCTCAAAGGCATTTGCACATATGCCCTGCAAATTCTTTTCCTAAGGATGAAGGAGGTCTGATCTGTGTCCGGGGATCACGTTGCAAGTTAATCCTGCCTTTACTAGTGGTGATGTGGGAGGTTTTAGTGGCAGCTTTCACGGAGAAGAAGGCTGCTGATTTCCAAGTTGTTTTTACATCGCGCAGGGATGCAGAGCAAGATATGCTTATTAATGTATGACTACCAGACTGCTCCATTCTAAAATTACACGCACAAGATTAGTTGCCTGGACAAATTCCAATTGCACTTTTCCCTCTCAAAAGCGTTGTTGTTTTTATTTCAGGTTTAAACATAGAAAAGAGGGAGCCAGTATCTGTAGCCTCCTTTGGCTGCAGGGAGAGGGAGAGCTCTGCCTGGTTTCTTAGAAGCACCTAATAGAGCAGGACAGTCCCCAGTGCTGGGTGCATGAGCTTCTTCTGCTCTACCACCCTGCTAAAGGTTTGTAGAATTTTCATAGGTGACAAGGAAGGAAGCTGAGGAGTGATGCACCAGGGCTGGGAGTCACTACTAAGCGCTGTCCTAGCCTGCCACCCAGTGCTGGTTTCTGGCACTCAGAGCTGCTGATGTGCTCCAGCAATACAGCTGGTGGTACCTGGCATGCCCTGGACCGGTTCTCCCTGGACTGTGTTGGAATATTCCTTCCTCTGACTTACTGAAACATATATTCAGGTCCTATTTGAAATAAGCAACGTTTTAAAATGGGCTTGCTTTGGAGAAATGTGTGACAACTTCTTCAGATTCCTTCTTGAGTACTGTGGGCTCAGAGAGTAGGCAATGGCTCTTGGGTGTTGCACACTCAGCAGATGATAGGCGAGTCTAGCTTCTGGGTTTAGTGAGCCTTAAGCAAGAAGGGAAGGCTATTATTTCTGGTATTGTTTTTCCAGGACAGCTTAGGAATGATCAGAGCTGCACAATCTCTCAGCACTGTGATGGATCCAAACCAAATACATCCACAAAATGATGCTAAAGTTGGCAACAGTTTTCTAACTGAAATCAGTGTGTATCATCATTATAACAAACAGCTAGCAGCTAGGGAGAGGTGATAATTTCTAAAGATACCACGAAACTGCTTGAACCCCAAAGGCACAGGGGAGGAAGGAGTATTTTCTTGGAAAAGCAAGAATGGTTAACAGTGTTGTGGATCTGGCTGTTCCAGGGAGATGATGGAAGACGGTGGTGCAGATGATATGTTTTCATTCACATGACTCATGATGTCCACAAAACAATCCTCCTATTACGAGGCTAAAATGCAGCTGGGGGAAAAGATGTTATTTTGTTAAAATATATTCTAATAAATTCTTTTCACATAAAATCTGGGGTAGATAATTTGGGAAATAGTTTTGATTTTTTTTAAGTGTTTGGGTTTTGTTTAATTTTGATTGTTTGGGGTGTTTTCAGATGTCTATCATTTCACCATTGCAGAAAAAGTAATAACTAAGTAGTGACATTGACAAAGCAGAAACTGTATGTACAACTAAGAGCTTTAATTGAGTAAAGGACGTAAAAAATCTGGCACAGTCTTAGAAACTGCTGTTCGTCTATGAGCAACAGTCAGTTATTTGGATTGCAATGGCGCAGACTAAATCTGCCATACCAGTGTTTTATCAGCTAAAGAATTTAATAGAGCAGCAGCCTTTGTGACTGTGTCCTGACATTCAGCCTTGACAATGCTGCCTGAATTTATCTAGGTGGCCAGATATATTGAGCTTTCACTCTGCAGTGTAGGGGGTGGCAGAGGGAATGAGTGGTCATTTTTCTTTAAGTAGTGAGAGAGATTTTGCTGCCAACTGAAAAGGAAGGGGCAGAGAAGAAAGAATGTGATGAGGTGGCCTTGTTCTAAAGTGTGTGAGGTGCAGAGAGCAGGCGTAATACAGGAAAAGGTGAATATAGAAGGAGAAGATGAAAACTAAAGGTGCATTTACTCTGAAGGGTGCTTAAATGCCATTAATATGTATTGTAAATCTTTAAATGCTCTGTTATTCAAGCATTGTATTAAGTGGAAGGAAAAAAACCCACTGCTACTGATTTGCATTTTGTTATTAATTCAGAGGAAAAGAGACGAAAAATTGTCAGCAAGGTGCCTTAGCGAAGCTTTATATAACAGTAACAATTTATGTATGGGAAGCAAATACTTAAAAAAATGAGCAAAATGAATAGAAATGTAATTCAGAGCAGCACTAGCACTTCATCTTCATGAAACGATATGGGCAAAGCCTGAATTCCAACACTGCAGTGAATTATGGGATGTGGTAGAGCTTGCAGGACTGCAGAAATAAACCACTGTCAGTTATAATGTCCCATTAGGAAAAGGTGATGTAATGAATTCTTCTTTCCTGGCCTAGCAACGACATTTAATTTGCTAGGTTATTTACCCCCTGGATAAAATTCATAATCTCTCATAATATGAAAATATCTCCTTAGATACATTTGTGGGGAATCTCATTAGAAGGTTTTGCTGAATGTATTTTTTGTCAGAGTTGTAAAGGCAGTGAGCTTCATCAACAAGGAAGCTCGACTAGGAGCCAGAATCCCTGGCGCTTATTCCTGATTCTGCTGCTGTATGATGCTGGGTGAACACCCTTGACTGCTGAGACCCTTTCCTATGATTCTTCCGATTCCATCTGTGACAGGTCAGTGGGTGTAGTAAGGACTAACTTAAGCTGCCTAAGCCAACCCAGCTCCTTCTGGGTGAAATGTGTTGGAGCCATTTAGCCTGTCTGACGGGGAGGTAATCTTCAGTGGGACTGGCGATGCATGGCTGTGTAGAAGCCTGAGTAGCAGCAGCTATGGTTAGGAAAGGGCAGATGCCCAGAGCTGTAAATAGCAGCTCCTGGAGACAGTGTTACATGTGCAGGATCCATCCCTGAACTCAGCAGGGATTTCTGGATGCTCCAGGAAAGCTGTCATTAATGTGATTGTTCTATTATTTTGGCTCAGCTCATAGGTTGAGATGTCATAAAGAAGAATGGCCTGCATGGGCCAATTTTGGAGCTACTACACATGAAAAAATTACTCTTAAGTGGCTTGGCTGACATGTTTTTCTGGAGTAAGGAAGCAAGAATGAACAAGATACTGTTCAGCAGAGACAACTGCTTTAAAAGGAAACCTATTTTAATTTGATCTTTTTTAAAATCTTGAAAGGAGGCTTGAGAATTCTTAAAGAGCTCACCTGGAAACACAGCCGGCTTTCTCGTTTAAAAAAACACATACAAATCACTCCAGAACAGGCCTTGCAGTTTCTAGTACTATGGAGCGTATCTGTCTCTACTAACAGGTATCTGCTAGTACATCTCTACAGGTCTGTAAATATTCAAGATTTAACTCTAATGAAAAAGATTGTCTCTATATAAAGAAAAGGTAACAGTTTATATGCAAATGTTACAGTGCTATCCCTTTAGTTATCTCAGTTTTTTAAAAAATCAAACCATGGCCTTCAGTCCTATTTAAATGTAATAAAATAAAAAAATCACTTTCTCTCCAGAGATCCAGAAAGCTGAATATATTTTCCTAGCTGATTGATGCTTTTCCATTTATTTTTAAACGTAATTTTCCCTGGGTAAGGAATTGTTCTCTTGAATGTCAAAAAGGAAATATTTCCCAAATCATAGGCTTGGATTGGCTGGCTTGAGCCTAATGAGATAGCTCTGCTGGAGAGGGGGTAGGCTGGGGAAGCAGAGAACGGAGTGATTTGTCATGCTGGTTTTCCAGCCATTGCTAAAGAGCTGCTTTGTAATGCCAGCCTGCCAAATCTCCTGGCCACAATCAAATTACTCCCTCTGCATGCACGCACATCCACACCCTCACCCTTTAGATCTATCACTGACAGAATAGTTATTAAACAAAAACTCAGCCCGGGGAATTATTAATCGCCAGGCTTCATTTCTTTATCAAATGTTGTGGCCCGGAGGGAGAGCTCTTTAAGCTTTCAGAAAGACCGTAGCACATTAATCACTGGAGGGAAGTGGGGTGTGGGCTTGGCATTTGTAATACTTGTCAGATCAGAAATAGGAGATACAGAGATCAAAAGAGATGTTTATGACTTGGAGGTGAAAGGGTTTCACTTGTTCTTCTTTGCGTCTTCCCTTTTTTTCACTGTTTGTTTGGGGGTTTTGGTTTTGCTCTGTCGGTCTTGTCCTGTTGGTCTTGTCCCAGCACTCCTACTAATTCTGTTGCTATACCTCTGGCCCACACACTGTCCAGCAAGAGAAAGGCTTTGAGTTATGGATGCAGGTTTCTGCGTACCCAGTAGCAAACCAGTGGTCACTCCTTTTGAGTGCTAGCTTGCTGTAGTGCTGCACTTGATTAGGCACTGATCAGGCAGCAAAATGCAAAGTTGGGAAGCTGGGGGCACTTAGCTGCTTGTCTATATAAACTGATTGTCTATATAAACTGATTGTCCATCATATTTGAAAAATCGTGGCAGTCGGGTGAAATTCCCGACGACTGGAAAAAGGGTAATATAACCCCCATTTTCAAGAAGGGGAAAATGAATGACCCAGGGAATTACAGACCAGTCAGTCTCACCTCTGTGCCTGG
>JANHGB010018874.1:0-13874 GCA_026283785.1 Coracopsis vasa | reverse complement strand
TACTGGACTGTTCTTATCTCAACCTGTGGGAGTTACATTCTTTCGATTCTCCTCCCCATCCCTCCGGGAGCAGGGGGGAGGAAGGCAGGGGGGGAGTGAGCGAGAGGACTGCGTGGCTGAGTTGCCGACTGGGCTTAAACCACGACACTAGCTGAAATGCTGATTAGCTGGAAGAGAGGAAATACTGCTTAACAGCGATGTCGATGTAGAGAGGATTAGGTTGTCGTGTTAGAATCATTTTATTGTCTAAGTAGCAGACATTTAGACACATTATGATGACTGTATTTAGTACTGACTTCTTTCTTATTCAAGGTGCTGTCCAGACATTAAGGTCAGGAGCATGTCTGCCTCCCAGCCATCATCCTCTTTCCTCCAGAGGTATTTAAAAATAAGGAAGGCAGAGAGAGGGTATGAAGAATTTCCCTAGTGCAAGTCAAGCAGCAGAAATAAGATGGAATAGCAGTCTTGTCAATCAAAATCCACAAGTATTGCACAATGCCTGTGTAAGGCTATCAGAAATCGCACTTTCAGAGAAGACATGGGGTGAGGACTGTCATCAACCTAGCCCTTCAGAGACCCCCAGGTCTGTTTAGCCTTCAAAAGAAACATTGTGGGAAGGTGACAGAGGAAGAAATGGCATTGTGATTTTTATCTTTCTGGTTTGCACTACAGCCCTGAGGAAGGTTGTGACCTCTTCAGACCCAGTTTTGTAGCTTCAGTTGGCACACCTCTTTAGCTCTTCCAGCAGAGCCAACTTGCTGTCCCCAGGAATGTCTCAATTGTTTCCAGTGAAGGCTGGTATTCCTGTTGTGTAAGAGTAATCCTGTGATTTAAGCAGCTGATTTTATGCATGTTTAAAGTATGCAGTGAAAATTAAATACATTAGTAAAAACAGATCAGTGTTTTGTTTAGTCCTTCATACTGTTACAAAACAGATACTGAAATGTTAGAGTAATCAAAGTTAATTAAATTTCTGAATAGAGTAACTGTGAAAGCTGTGTTGGGTACAATTATGGCTTTTCTAAGTGAGAAGCAGAAATTTGACTATTGAGGGGGGGAGGAAGGTAGCCAGATGAAGACACACAACCTGTTTGCTTACCATATTGTCTAAAGGAACTAAGCACACTATTAATGACGGTTTCTTTCTCTACAGGTGTTGAGCATGTTCATTTGCCTGTGATGTTTAACTACTATAATTTTCACCTGCTTGGGTGTCTCCCATACCAAACCTTTGTCTGCATGATAGAAAGACATTAATGTTAAAATGACTTCTGTATCCTGCTCCAAAGAAACCAACAAAGCAGTGGGAATAGCCTACCTACTGTATGTACCTTAGGGTATACTTGTAACACCTCGCACTGATTAGAAGCAATACAGTGGTTTTTTACAGAACCGAGCTATTCTAGTAAGCTCTGGTCCTGAACCTTTCTGAGCCTTATGGTCACAGGGCCTGGTGCAAACAGCGAGGAGTAAGGGTGCTGAATGACTCTGCAGCTGAACAGGCTGTTTGCCAGCCCTGAGCAAGATTGGTATACTCAGCCAGCCAGCTTTGATCAGTGAATCTCAGCTTCAGGTTCTTGTTCTCCATATGGAACTGCTGACCATACATCTGCACAGAGCGTGGCACTGGTCTGGCAGTGTGGTAGGTGGCAGTTCTGCTTTGCTTCAAGCCACTAAGCTAACTCACACCTGGCTGTTCTAGATGGGTGGTGCAAACTGGGTTCCTCCTAATGGAGGAGGTAGTTATACTGAACCCTCTTGCAGAGGCCCTGCAGCACACAGATCCTACGTTCTTTGTGCCCTATGTTCACGGCTGGTTTGGTGGAGACCCAAGGTGACTCCACCGAGTGTTTGTGCTGTGCTTCACAGCCCCTGAATCATCGTCCCTGTTATGCTGTATACTGCCCTCTGCTTCTGCTGTGTAAAGCAATTCAAATCTGTTCTCCTCCCCAGCTATTGCTGCATCACTGCTCTCTGTACCTCATGAACACTTTTGCAATAGTAATTAGTGCTACAGAGGTGTGGTTTTGTTAGGTTGTTTTGTTTGTTTGTTTGTTTCATTTTCAGTGAGAAATTTTGATGATAATGTGAGGACATTGCTATAGACAAAAATGTATCAGTATCTTCTAGGAGCTGGAACTTGAGTTTCTATGTTTTCAATAGATTTCATATGTAAAATTATCAGGCTATTGGTATAAAGCCTTATTTTATTATTTAAAATGTACATGGATTGAGATGTGGCTTTTTCTGCTCCTTTCACAATAGAAGGAAAGGTCATTTATTATTCTCTGTGTACCTGGAGGGCTCCTTGCCTGCAGTTACAGTTGAGTATGCAGGCATAATCAGGCTGCATGTAATTTCTTTGCCTTTATGTGGATGACTTTCAAAATAAAACTTGCTACAGCTTCAGGCCAAAAGCTTTCTCCTTGAGCCACAGCTCCTATCATTTTTTCCCCTCAGGCATACTGATCCTTAGCTAGTCAGGAAAGTGTGCACACAAATGATAGGTCATTAGAAAATTCTCTGAATGGCAAACCTCTGAAGTCATCCCAAGTGCTATTTGCCATGCATCATGATGAAACTGGGTAAGTTTGAGGAGGCACTAATTATATGCTTGGTCTGTCATTTATCAGTTGTTGGAGCTGTTGTTAGAAAATGGCAGCCTCTTTCATGGCACAGTTCAACAAGATTGCCAGAGCTCAATGAGCCAAGCAGGGTTGACAGATTTTGGCATTTTATTCCCTTCAATGTAAGAACATCCCATTACAACACAAATGGGTATCTTGCTTTGCTGTAGCACTGCATCATATACAGATACAGTAATGTCGATCTGTGGGCTTTTCTTAAAATTGCATTTTGGAAACTAATTCCCTTTAAAACAAATGGCAACTGTAGGACTTGCATTTGCCATCACCCTTGATGGTTTGTCTCATTTAATACAATAGTGAATATATAATCCTTTCATGATTTTAACCAACATAAATAGAAGGTGATATTGTTCCCCCTCAGGTCTTGCGAGAAAAAAGCAGATGTTTAATGCAGTGAGCTAAATAATAGAAGATTGTAAATTCTAATGAATATTCATGGATTCAAATAAGATAATGGACCATGTGTCAAGAAATAATGTGGCTTCCTACTATGATTTCCAGTGTGGCTTGTTTCACAGAGCTTCCAGTTTCAAGAATTGCTTTTTAATACTGAGTTTTCACACTTTCTTAAAACGCAGATTTTTTTTTTCATGCATGTTTCTGAACTCATTTGGGTTGAAATCGTTACTTTATTTGATACCGCAGAAGCACTGCAATGATAAAAGGAGATTTTTCACATAATCTCTCAGTGTTTGTTTGTTTGGGTTTTTTTTAAACTGCCAAAGGGTCAGAGTTTCTTTCTTTTACAATAGATGCTAAATAGCTGCTACAGAGTGGAAGTAAAATATTTTATCTTCAATATTTGATGTTCTAACAGAATAGAAAAATGGTGTTTGGTGTAACTTCTTCTTAAAGAGCTTTTTAGTTTGCAGATAATTCTTGGAACTGTTAGAGGCTTACATTTTTATTAATAACTGGGTAAAACAATTACTCTGGAATGTAGAATATTTTAATATCAATTGCAGGTATTTAGTCTTTCCCTGGATGCTCTGTTGTCCATAGGACAAAAAAACAATTGCATCTTCATAGTGACAGTCTGAGTGATGGCCACATCCAAATGAAAAAACCCTGTCATTTGGGTGCCCACAAATATGACATGTTTTAGCTCCTGATAGAGAAAACACAAATCTAACTAATGCACTCTGCAGCTTAGCGAATGACTCAGTTTACCTTCATGTGAATTTTCTACATCTGTAGATTCTACTCTACATCTGTATTAGGAAGTTAATTAATTGCAGGAAATATTCTTTGGACACTGTGACTCATCTTTACTTTTGACAGTTCTTGATGTATTTTTGGCTAGGGCTCATTCACTAACAAAAAATTCCGATCCTGGTTCAGCAGTTAATATGGGCTAGAGCCCACTGTCAAGAAGCAGGTTGCACAACACAACCCTGCTTTGCAAATCTCCTTTCTCTAATGACTTCCATGAGTCCTAAGTGTGAGCTAATAAACTAAGGGCTCAAATCAACAATCACTTACTGTCAAAACAATTTTCTATTTTCTATGAATAGTCCCCGTATTTCCTCTAATAGTTATATTTCCTCATGTCAAAATTTGATTAAATCAGTATTTTAAAAGGTACAGTGCCATCCTTTACTGGCAGTAATTAGATGAATGCAAATTGCATTTATTTCTGTGATAAGAGTTGGGTTTTAGACATTAGTTCCAAGATCCATAATGCAAAAGCTTTCATGGAATACACCCAAGTGTATTAGTGCCCTTCTGAAATACCTTGCACTGCTGGTGTACTGGTATTTATGAGATAAGTATTAAATGGCCATGAAGTAAAACTGAACTTGTTTGGAATATGAACCAGATTTTTATGGTGTTTAATAATTATTAAACACCAGAAACACTAAAAGTTGTTGTAATATCTCCAGCAGCCTCATTGGCCAAATAAGATTCATTTGCTATACAGAAATCATTTAGGCTTAAGGTTCTGATGTTAACAAAAATGCTTCCTCTAAAGCATAAGCTCATTACTGAGAAAAAAAGAATGAAAAGCAGAATTAAAATTATTTCATAAACTGAAATTGTGACTAAATGCCTTTACGACTAAGACCAGTGCTGTCAAATGGTTTACTGAAGCTTTTAGGCCAGTGAACATGATTTTTATCCTGTATTTGTACAATCTCTAATACAATAGGAGTCTTTCTGCCCCAGGAATCTTATCATTGCAATTTAACTCCATTGCTGAAAAAAAAAAAAAAAAGAAAATGGAAAGGAGAAAGAAAGAAAGACTAGAAAATGCAAGTCTTCCTTCATATATGGCAAAGATTAGGAATACTTAAAAAGAAATCAAAACCTTTGCTTTTTGTTCAATGGAAATATTGTTAATTGGAGTTCATTCCATTCATGCAAGGAATATCTATATATCAGATACGTAAGAAAAATTATGTGGCTTTGTTACTGAAAGGCATATTCAACAAAGTAAATCTCTTCATTTTCTGTATCACTTGCTTAAGGCTGAGAAAATTGCTGTAATACTAGCTGTGTCTTCACTGTGATGTGACTATTACTATAGTAAGTTATGTTACGCTGAAGAGCTTGGGAAGTGGCTTCAGAAGAATCTAGCAACAGTTTAAATAAGGTTTTCATCTCTTCTTGACTGTGAAAGACTGCACTGATTAAAATGTCCACATGAAAACAATATACAAACTAAATTGGACTAAATTTTGCCAGATTCCTCCTCATATAGCAAAGCAGAACTGATTTTTTTCACAATGAAATTTTTTTCACAGTTTAAGGTTTGGCAAAGCAGTCATCAAAGTAGGATGAAGCTACTTGTGTGGTATTTTCACAGAATCATTGAATGGTTAGGGCTGAAAAGGACCTTAACATCATCTAGTTCCAACCTCCTGCCATGGGCAGGGACACCTTCCACTAGACCAGGTTGCTCAAGGCCCAGTCCAAGCTGGCCTTGAACACTGCCAGGGGTGGGGCAGCCACAACTTCCTTGGGTAGCCTGTTCCAATACCTCACCACTGTCACAATAAAAATTATTATTATTATTGAAAATATTAATACACATGATAAAGGAAAAAATAATACATTATTACTGTTTTTATGTGTTTTCATTGTGTTTGTTAAGATGTTGCAGTTTCAAGTATTGCCATATATAACAAATAAAGTTTGCCTCTTAAACAAGGTAATGTTCCATATGAAAACACAAGTAAACCTCACTTGTTTGTGTGGATATTTGAAATCAGAATCTGTTAAAATCCTTTGGGCCAAATTTACTTTGCAACAAGTGGTCATAAGTGCCTCAGTATCAGTGATGTTGGCCTTGGTATCTAAGCGTAGCAGGAAAAAGACATAGTTTGTCAGCCCCACAGGAGAATGATATTCTGGCAAGAGCCATGAGAGCAACTCTGGCTTGGTCTCCTGCCAAAGGGAGAAGGTGGCAGCCATCCTGAGTCACCCTAATGAGCCCAAGGCTCAGAAATGAGGGCAGAACAGCAAGGCTCTGGGTTCTAGCAGCTGCTAGAAGCACAAGAAGTCACAGAGGATTGCCATTTTTTTTAAACTAGGCTTAGCTTTAAAAAAGCTTGAGAACAACTGCTTTGAGAACAACTGTTCCAGTTTAAGTAGCATGGAAAAATGGGAACGTGATGATCCCAGATGCCCTCCTTGCTCTACAGCAGTCTGAGGCTCAGATAGAAGCAGAGTGTTTAAGAGGCAATCATAGTGAGTTCTCCTGGCTTCCCCAGAAGTGCCACAACTTCCATACTCTTTAGGGCATTGTATCTTATTTTACTATATAACAATACAAGGAAGATTATATCATAATTTAATGATAGAATCATCTATATTTCTTATCAGCCTCATAGTCCATCACATGAGCTTTGATAACAGGCTTAAAACTTCAGCACCTTAGACTTCCTTTCCCCACCAACCAAATAATTATTGTTTTGTGGACAACATGATAAAAAGCAACATTTTAATGTTATTTATCTTAAATGTGCCAGAGCTGGCTGACCAGACAAGCTAAAATAATGAAATCAGTGACCCCCATGCCACACAGACTTGCCTTGGCATGCTATGGTATACCTCGATGGCCAAAGATTACAGGCCTGGTCATGAAGCTAAAATGACCCCTTAGTTTTGAAGAACATTTCCTTAGTCTTCCTTTAATGTAATTTCTAGTTTACCAATCACGTGTTTTGGTCACATCCATTGTGACCAAAATGGATGGATCATATGAGTAGAGTTTGCAGCATGTCCTATAGTATATATGTTACTATGGTATTAATACACTACTCTGCAGACACACAGAAATGTGAATGGAAATACAGGGCTCCATCAGCCTTGAAAGCTTACAGACTTGATAATACACTCTTTTTTTTAGCTGCTTACTTTGTACTGCACTCAAGTCAACCTGATTAGCTACCAAGTAATTTTCAAATGTTAATTCAATTTTTAAATTTGGAGTAATTTGGCAACAAATCTTCCCTCGCTATACCTGGATACCCTTAATTGATTTTGGCTGGAGAAAGAATACACTTAAACACAAGACAAACTGATTTCAGACAAAAATAAATTGTATTTTTATCATGTTAGCGTTCTGGCTGAATAGCAATATAAACATTTTCTTTCACTTACTTAAAGAAAATGTCATCAATTTGCATTAAAATTATATATTGTGTCTTTTGGTTTTTTGAACTATTGAAAAGTCCAGAGTGGAATTTTCTCACAGATGCAGAGATTGCCTGTAATTTCCATAAGGACTCAAGTCTGGAAGTAAAATCTTCATTAATTTTTGGTTGCATCTTCCTAGCGTCTTATTTTAGAACTGTATGTGGACTGCGATGACATGTTTGGCAAGCAACTTACTCAGACCAATACTTTCAAATGTGAAAATTTAAATAGGAAGCCAAAAGCAGTTATGAGAAGTGTATAATCCATGAAACTGTCTTTATAATTAGAAGAGATGATGAAGTACATCTCAATCAAACTCTAAGTCATGTATTCTACTGTTAACAATCAAGGTATTTTGAAAATGCCTGCTTTATTGCTGAACAAATTTAAATTTCTTTCTAATGGCCAAATTCTACTTTTCATATTTGCATTCAGTACAACCTACTGCCATATTAGCTCTCCTATTACTAACAAACCAGGCTAAAAGGAATTAGTTTAGAACTAAAAATACTGAGAATTGTTCTTTCTTAGTAAGTTTTGGAAAGCTCCTTCAGCGTACTTTTCATAAAATCAATTTTATTTTGTGCTAGATCAGCTTTACAAAAAAACAATCCCACAAACACATTCATGAGGGTTGTTCCAGTCATTGTTAGAACTGTTCTCAGAACGAAAGAGTATACAATGGAACTTTTTTTGCCATTTTCTTTTCTTTGCATAGACTTTGAAGTGATGGCTATCTGAACTGTATGCCTACCAGTGATCCTGCTGTACTGATTTTATTTCTATGAAATCAACAGTATTTTGCACTTTAACACTGCCTCCAACTGCTCAAGGTAGGAAAACCAATTACACAATTTTCTTGCACGACAAGAGGTAACAGGATTTCCTGAGGCAGTGAAAACAAGGCCCTTGAGGCAGATCTATATCCTAGTTTCAAAATGAAGTAGCTCATTGGTTTTCAGGATTCTTTTGCATTTTGGTTTGGCAGTAGGGTAAATTATTGGAAAACGATTTGACGTCTTCAGATGTCTGTTAGCTATTCAAAATATGCGCACGTTGGTGCAACAAAAATGAGAGTTTGAATAAGAATCGCTTAAAGGATAGCAGAAGAATTTATTTTTATAATTACAATTTTTGTGTGGTAGCTGAGCACTGGAATAAGCCTTTGAAAATGGTATTTTTTAGCAAAATGCTAATAACATAGGTTAAAAAAATAACATTTGAAATAGTAAAAATTCTGGTCACTGTGAAATAGAGGAAATGTTTATTGTAATAATGTTTTAAACCAATGTAAAATCCTCTGATCCATTACCCATTACAACAGATACCAACAAAAGACACTATCTAGACTGTATTTTACCTTTGAAAACTAATGGCCTGAAACTGCCAAGATCTGAATTACTTCTATAGTACCACTTACATGAATAAGGACTATTCATGGAATTGTCAAGAGCAAATCATGTCAAACCGATCTAATTTCCTTCCACTCTGTGGTCACAAGCTTTGTAGGTGGAAGAGGAGCAGTAGATGATTTTTTGTATCTTTAAAGCTTTAAATAAATCTGACACAAGCACAGAAACGTGGCTTTGATGAAACTTCCATGGAGTGGGTGTAAAATGGCTGGAAAACCAAAACTATAACCAGAGTAATTATCAGTGCTTCAGTATTAGTATTAAAAAAACCCAACAAACAAACAAAGAAAACCAAACAAGAAAACAAATCAGGTGGCATCTGTCCCAGCTACAGGTCTCTTTGTTCTTTTAATTAATGTCCCAAATGATGAAATTGTATATATTTATTTGCAGAAAACAAACACATAAAGGACCAAGTTCTTGGCCACCCATTGTGTGGGTGAAGAGGAGAATTCAGAAGGCACCGACAAGCTGAAGGCGTGCCACAGAGAAAACGGGAACGAGAGCCAGCGGGGACAAGTGCAACACTGTGAGGAATAACCCCTAACCACTTTGTAATACGTATGGTCACCCGGTATTTTCCCCTTGGGCCCAGTTTTCTTACAGCGGCAGGGAGCGGCTTTCTTGTGCTGCGGCTGTTTTACAGTGCCACCGCTCGGCACTCTATTCGGGAAGGCGCTGGTCTCCATAGACCATAGAGGTCCCCAACCGCAGCCGTTCTTTCAGCACAAAATCCTCCATCTCCAGCAAGGTCTTCTCGATCCCGGGGCCTGATGGATCCCCTCAGCCCCACCGCGGGGCGCAGAGCACCTGCCGAGCTGACAGAAGCCCGGCCCGGCTCAAGGGGCGGGCCGAGGCGCGGCGAGACGGCGCCATCTCAGCGCGCCGGGGCGGGCTGGCGGCCGACATGGGGGCTGCTGCTTGGCGCTGGGCACTGCGCGCTGCCAGCTTCCCCTTCAGCGGCGGGAGGGCTCCAGCGACGCCGCGCCGTGACCCAGGCTGCGGGCCCGCCGCTTGCACCGCTCGGTTTGCCGACTCCGCGGTGAGTGAAGCGTGAGCTCTGCGCCGTGCGCCAGGTCCGCCCCGGGGCGGGAGGGGAGCGGGATGGTCCTGCCTGCCGATCGCGAAGGGTCGGGCTGTCTGTCGGCTTGAGGGGAATTCCTGGGGGCCCCGGAGGCCAGGAGGGCAGTTGCGGCCCAGATCCGCTCGGGGTGCCCTGTCGTGCTGTGCCGTGGGGCAAGGGGGTTCAGCAGCTGCTCCGTGCTGTGGGGGTACTGCCGCTGCAGCGTTAGTGGCGCTGGGCGGTCTGCGGGGGCAATGGCGGGACCGAGCAGAGGAACGCGAGTCCGCCTGGTTTGTGCCTGGGCCCGAGTCAGTTCTGTGGAAGTAGCGAGCGGTCGCTTTCCACCTGTGGTGGTGGTAGAGCTGGGCCACCCGGTAGCGAGTGGGATGGTGCCGGTATCGATGCAGACTCCTGTTCTGCGGAGTGCCCGCAGGGTGCAGAAGAGCTGTCGTGTACCTCTTCTTCCGAAATAACGGCTCGGGGGACTTGCTGCAGCGAACCGGCACTCGCACAGATGCTTCTGCCACGGCTTTGGAGGGACGGCTTTCTGGAGAGCTGCCTGGGCTCCACCGGCGGCTCAGCACCCCGGGCTTCTCTTCCTTCGCTGTTAGATCTTGAGAGTCGTGCATGAAGCAACTGTAACGTAAAAGGACTTCTAGGTCTAGCCTGGTTTTGAAAGATTTCAACTTTTTAAGTGATGTTTTGGTTTATTTTGACACAAGCCGTCATTATTTATTTATTTATTTATTTTTAAGTGTTAAGATTATATTTAACTGTTTGTCTAAAGAAAATGCCCGCTGGGGTGATTTTTAAGCAGGCCCCGTTCTGGCCAGCCTGCCTGCCTGTGAAACAGGCTGCGTTTGGGAGAAACTGCGTGGGTTTGGTCCCGTAGTGAAAATTTCTCAGCGTGCAGGTGTGTTCTTCCCTGTAAGCTCTCTCAGCGAGAACTGCAGGATGGTGCATTCGTATTCACTTCGTTTCTGGTTTTGTTAGTCCTCAGGCTCCAGGGATGAGGCTCTAAGGGACAAACGTGTCCGGATCCTGTCACGCGGGCTGCCGAAACAGAAGCCCATAGAAGGAGTTAAGCAGGTGGTGGTCTTGGCTTCTGGAAAAGGGGGAGTTGGAAAATCAACAACAGCAGGTAAGATTTGTTTGTTTACTTTAACATTCTGTAATACTTTGTAAGGAATATTTGGGCACTTGTCAATTACTTTGGAATTGAGTCCCACTAACAGTCCCCTTGAGTCCCATTGCAGCCATTGAGAATCTGTCTGGGTACAAAGGTATTGGCTTTAAATGAGATGCAAATTGAGCAGACAGCTTTGAGCAGTACCTTCGTAATAGTGCAGTGCTGTCCCAGGACAGCTTGCTTTCTTAAGAGGTGATGTAAGCTCAGGTGGAGGGGATCATATGTCAGCGCAGTGATACTGTTCATTCTTCCCTAGCAATGTAAGTGTGCCTATAGAGTGCTCCTCTGTGCTATGTCGGCAGTGTCATGTGCTCTGTAGGGGATACTGATATTTAGAAGGTCTCAAAATTGGGTCCCTGTCCAATTTTCTCAACTACTTCTGTACGCATTTCATAAACAAAAGGTGAAGCAGTAGTTATAAGTCACACAAACTGATCAGAGCCTTGTGAAGCACCTTAAACTCCTTTCTCAGCCCCACCATTAGGTGCTGAATCAATTTTTCTCTAACTGTACAGTTCCTAGGTGGTAGAGCAAGATAGTATACGGGTTACTGGTACTTCAGAAATTTGCTTGAATTTAAAAATGACATTAAAGGTAAACCTGTTTGAAAAGATCTCTGTAAAGTGTTAGAAATTTGTGTAAAAAGCTCTTCCTTAGCATCTAGATTGGAAAAGAGTCATTCTTTAGTTGAATGTTATCTACTATTCATCTCCATTTGCTGTGATTAACACATTGATATAGCTATTAATTTCTCATTTTTTGGTTTGTACTTCAGCCATGCTTGGAAAGGACTTTCTAAAAAAGAAAAAAAATACTAGAACAGCAAACATATCCATAGTAAGAGTAGCTGTACTTAAAAAAACAAAGCGGAAATTATTTCTTTCTGCACATAGGATAGACATAAATACTGTCCTATTCATAGGATACATGTACCTGAACAAAGACATGCAAAACAGTCAAGACTTGCATTTCTTAATAATGTACCTTTTTGTTGATGGTTATAATTAATACGCTGGTTGTTTCAGGTTACTGAAAATACCAAATACCTGTTTGTAAACCAACAATTTACAAAATGAATGTCATTTGAACAGTAAATTCAGATTATCCTCCTTGTGTCTGCAAACAAATGTGCTAATTTAAGTTCTGCTAACTGGCGTCTGTGTGTAATTTGTGTGTATCTGTAATTTGTACATCAAGTATGATGCGTATCATTAATAATCCTTTGAGCTGGGAGTTCACGACAACGCATTCAAAAATATAAAATTGGTGTTCAACAAGCATTAAATAAGAGTGTTGAAATGTAAATGAAACATTCAAATGTTGCTGTTTTGGACAGCCTTTTGTTACTGAGCGTATTCATTTGTAATATTGAGAACAAGTCTAGATTCCTGTTTTATTAAAATGGTAATATATTACATGTTAGCAAAAAGTATCGCATGGCATCATTGCTGAATGATGTACTTAGAATGATGTTCTTCATAATGGAGGATTGTGGGAAACATGTTTGATGACAACTCTGCTGGACTCATTTTGAGAGCAGGACTTGAAAGGAGGGACAGGTGC
The DNA here is from genome assembly GCA_026283785.1 of Coracopsis vasa. Lineage (NCBI taxonomy): Eukaryota > Metazoa > Chordata > Aves > Psittaciformes > Psittacidae > Coracopsis > Coracopsis vasa. Next base: position 1,358 of record JANHGB010018874.1, on the reverse strand, counting down.
ACCTCTAATTCCTAAATCATCACAGAAAATATAATCAGTTTTATTTTCTGCATCTCTCAGAAGGACTGTCAAGGCTCTTCATATTCTTTCCTTCAGTGTGTTTATGTTTATGTTTCAGTTGCTCTGGGTCTCCATTTCAGGACAGATGGGTATGCATTCTGGTCAGGTTCGTCAGGGCCATTCTTTAACCTGATGAGTGACTTCTGCATTTAGCTTTCCTGTTGTATTCTCTGTTGCTTCTAGCATTTTTGGGTCTTCTGAAATCAATGTAATCAATTATTAAAAGAATATTTAATGCATATTTAAATACTTTGGTTGTTTTTTTTTGTTGTTTTTTGTTTGCTTAGTGTGTTAGTATGTTTGTTCCCTGTATCTTTCCTGTGAAGTTTCTGGTGTATTTACTCCATCTGGCCAAATGTGGTGTTTTGTTTTGGTTTGTTTGTTTGGGTTTTTTTTGTTTGTTTTTTTTTTTGGTCTTGGTTTTGTTTGCTTATTGTTTATGTTCCCCCAGCAGTATTAACTGTGTTTTATTTATTTATTTTTTCTCTTTCATGTTTTTATTCTGCATGTAGGATGTGCTCTTATTGAAAGTTACCTTTTCAAGGTAAAGGCTCAAATCCACCTGTTCGCCTGACCAACCGAGTCACAAGTCCAGGCTTTGGCAAAGGTGCTAATACTGTTAGTTCATGGTTCTTTTCCAGGACTGATGTCATGTTTCTTTGATTCTGTGCTTTCCTTACTTGTTAAAAAAAAAAAGACAAAAAGTCATAAACCAGTTACTCTATTTCTAAAATCCACTTACAATAAGGTGTGTTGAAAGTTATCTTTCAGAGAGTTCATCTTAGTTATAGGTATCTTGTTGATGATGGAGATTAACCATGTTACAGATGTAGACACACGTTCAGAAGCATCTGTACATGTCTGATTTTGGGCCCAGAAGTTTTATTTGTACTGTTAGTTCAGTGTTCTGAGAATTCAATTGTACTATTCCTAGGCCAGTTTGGATTTGGAAGTTACAAAGTCCACACTGAAAAAAAAAGCCCTTCTCAGACTTGTACTGATTTCAAGAGATCTGCTTGTGCATCATTTTTGATACTGATTGGCTGTCTTAGCATGGGTGGAGATACCCTGCCGATTTTTCTTGGAAATTGCTGTGAAGTTTTAAAAAATAATTTAAGAAAAAAAAAAAGTCATCTTGAGATTCTGGAATGTATCTGCTCTGCTTTTCTGGACTCCTGGTTATGGGAACTTACTTGTTAGGGCCAACGTAGAATCACAGAATCATAGAATAGTTAGGGTTGGAAAGGACCTTAAGATCATCTAGTTCCAACCCCCTGACATGGGCAGGGACACCTCAC
>JANHGB010018870.1:10397-20596 GCA_026283785.1 Coracopsis vasa | reverse complement strand
TTCTCTTCTCCAGGCTGACCCAGCCCAGCTCTCTCAGCCTGGCTCCAGAGCAGAGCTGCTCCAGCCCTCGCAGCATCGCCATGGCCTCCTCTGTATTTAATATACCTCCTCTCCTAGTATTTAATATGGTCACAAAGACACACAGCTGTAGAAGCGCAAAGAAACGGGGAGCTCCCCTTCTGTTCCCCCAAGGAAATGTCAGTAAACAAATATGACCTTGGGACAGATGCCATTGTGAAAAATCACGCTCAGTGTACATGCCCCAGGAGAACTGCACTGGTCCAAAGGGTGTCCAGCACCTCCTGCTCTTTTGCTCCTCACCCCTGCAGCACGGGAAGCACCTTTTTTCACTGTCATTCTCCTGTACAATGTGATTTTCATGGCAGTACCTGATAGCTCTCCTTTGATGCAAGAGATGCTCATAGAGCAAAAAAAGAAAGCATTTCTGACGAGGAGATGAGAAGATAAAGAGGTGACTTCTCACTATTTATGTCCAAAAATAAAGTGTCTGGATTAAAGTGCCCAATACTTTATGCAGCTGTGCTCTTTCCAAGGAATCAAAGCTTTTCCATCCTACTTAAGCATTTAACTAAAAGTACAATGAGGGATGGGGAAAAAGCAATAAAAGAGTGTTTCTAAGACTTGAGGGGTGGCACAGAGGTCAAGAAGATAAGAGAACTTACCTGCTTTCCACTGCTGACAAGAGCTATGCTTAGAACTGCTTGTCAGTGCTATGAGTGTTGCAGCTGAACCATCGTGTTCTGCTCACCCGCCAGCTAAGCTGGTGGGAAGCCAAACCTGCACCAGCTTTGCTTTGGCTGCAAACGTTTTCACACCATTTCAGCACGTATCTGTCAGTGCTGTACTCGGCCAGCAGCCATCACAACACAGTTACTGACATCAGGCACTTGCTTGCAGAGAAATGAAGTCATAGCAATAGAATAATATCAAGGAGCACGGGGTCCTGCTTTGGAAAGTGGTGGCTTATCATTGCTTGGGGATTTCTAGTGCACTAATTGCTATGGAAAAGCTGGAAGAAAAGCCCATTGCCACTTTAATGTGCCTGTTTGGACCACATGGCTTAGTCAAAAATCAGTTTGGAAGTCTCAGGAGATCTTATGGTTGCCGGCTGATCAAGCTGAAGATGTGACTGCTCATTGCAGGGGGTTGGAACTAGATGACCTCTGAAGGTCCCTTCTAACCCAAACTGTTCTATGATTCTATGACATATATGGCTGCAAAGTGGCAGAGACTCGTGTCACTGGACAGTGACTGTAGTATGTGAGCTTACCTGTTTTGATGCGAACCACAGACAAAAATCACTGCAATGCTAAACCCCCCCCCAGTTTAAATAGTCAAGTCGTAGGTGACTACTACTACCTTGATATTCTTAATATCAATGTTTTATTTCAAATTAAAGACAAGACTCTCTCTTTACAAGCTCAAAATGACCTTCTCTGCTCTATGCTACACCCTTTCTGCTTCACGCAGTGGTGTCAGCTTGGGAGAAGCTGCTGATGGAGTTGAGCAGGCAGCAATGAGGCTGAGGAAGGCAGCAGGTTCCCGTAGTACCGAGTACACAGTACCCCAAGCAATGGCCACACATCTCTGCATGGATGAATTCAGCCTAGCTCTGCAGGGCTGCAGGGAAGCATGGGAAGAGCAGCCAGGAGAGGCAACTGAGGCAATGCAAGGAGGACAAGTGGATGCCAAATGCTGTCACAAACTTTTCTCCCTATATTTCTCCATAAGATGCCACCGCAGCCATGTAAAGTGGTAGTAAAGTGCTGTGTGCCACAGGGATTGCTATATCTTAAAATGAGGCCACAAAAAGGTCAGTTCTCAGGTAACTGCCTGGATTTGGAAGCACCTCCTTTTTAATTCAATTACAATATACAAGATTCTGGAATTACCCAACACAAGACCTCTGGAATTACCCATTTCCAGGACAGGGCTGATCCTGGCAGGAAAACATGTGGGATGAACACACAGGAAGCCAAACCATTCAGGTTTACATTTAATGATTCAAAACCTCAGTAAATAAGAATTGTGCATCTGGGTTACAGCCTCTTCTACCAGAGAAAGAGAAAGAGAGAGATAAAATTAAAAGCAGAGGATGCAACATAATCCAACCTTGCATTTAGGCTTTAGGATATCAAAAAGGAACCAGTTTGGCTCTTGTCAACCGGGCAGCCTTTGAAATGAATGGAGCTGTGTTCAGTGCACTTATCCTCTTAATGAGGACACATCCTGGCAGTTTACCCTTAGGTAAAAAGGAAAAGAGCTTACGCTGACAGCTTGATGCGCTCTTGAAAGAGAAATCAGGCTCCCATCTTATCTGAACCCGGGGTGATTCTACACATTCATCACTCACCAGGGGTTGAAGCACGTTGGGTTTCACCAGGAGCTGTGTCTGAGCGGGTCAAGGGAAGGATCCAGGCTGAAACCAGCTGAAAGATGAATCCTCCCTTCAGCATCCCAGGTCACAGCTCTGAGCTCGCCAAAGCAGGATGTGTGCAGTGTGCTCCCTTGCCTTGCCGCTCACATTTGAAGGTGGGTAGGAAATGCCAAAACCCGAGCTTGAGTCCCATATCTGCATGCATGACTTCTGCTGCCTGCCTGGCTCAGCACCTGTAACCCCATAAGGGCTTTTGGTAGGAAAACATGAGAATATGGTGTGAATAAGGCCAGAAGTGGTTTTGGCTCCTGCCCATGGAGCCAGCACCAAGAGCAAGCAAGAAAGATGGTCAGTGGCCAGCAGCCTTTCCTCTTCTCCCCCTTTGATGGGCATAAGAGGTCTCTCTTCCTTCTTTTCCTCCCCAAAGGAGAAGTCAAAGGCAGCCTCTTGCTTCCAATCCTTGCCAGCCTATCCATAATGGTTGCTCTGCCTAAATAAGTGAATTACCTTGCTCTGGCTAAGTAAGCCACTTGGATGCTTCAACTCAAGTGACCATGATATCAGGCAGAAGTTCTTCCCTGTGAGGGTGCTGAGGCGCTGGCACAGGGTGCCCAGAGAAGCTGTGGCTGCTCCATCCCTGACAGAGTTGAAAGCCAGGTTGGACACAGGGGCTTGGAGCAAGCTGCTCTAGTGGGAGGTGTCCCTGCCCGTGGCAGGGGGTGCGAACTGGATGAGCTTTAAGGTTCTTTCCAACACAAAACAGGCTGGGATTCTACGATTGAATTAATAGATGTTAGAGTATCATACATAGCATTACTTGATAATATATTCCCACCCCAGAACCTCTGCTTCCTACTTACACAAGATCTATTTTAGCTTTACGGTTCGCTTAAAGTTTCACAGTAGATGAAAGTTACACCAAATTCACCAAGCACAGAAATGCTGAATAAAGGCAGCTTTCTCTTTGAAAACAGAGAAGATCCTCAATACCTGGTAAATTATCAGTCACCTTAACACTTAGCAGCAGCTGAAAACACTCAATAAGACACACTGCAAACCTCACAGCAGGCAAAAGCAGTAATTTCTGATGCAGGCATGTCTACTTGACAGCATGGCAGAAGCTAGTTAACTTCACAATTACAGAGAAAAGGGCCAGCACAGCTTTGCTGTTACCCACAGGCAAAAGAGACTCAGTCAATAAAACCAATCCCTGTCCCCCAGGAGCTATTCTGCTAAAGAGTCATCCAGCTCCTGCTATTTAAAAATCACTGCTGGTAGCAGACGTGCCAGAATTAACAATCGATGTTCCAAATCAAGCGCGGTATCGCCAACACAGGGCTGGGGTTTATTATAGGAGTATCAGAGAAGTAGAAATAGTACTCTTACAGCAACGTGGCAGGTTTGGGTGGTGGGTGAGGGGGAGAAGAGGCTGAAAAGGAGAGGCCAGGTTGGACAGGGCTTGGAGCAAGCTGCTCAGTGGAAGGTGTCCCTGCCCGTGGCAAGGGGCTGGAACTGGATGAGCTTTAAGATCCCTTCAACACAAACCCATCTGGGATTCTATGACTGGACCAGGATCACCACAGGACAGTGCAGCAATGTCCCCCTGTGACATTAGCTTCTGTCCCAATGATTGGGTGTAAAATGCGTGATTGATGCTGTTTCTCCGAGTCCCTCCTCCAAGTAAAGCCTCTTCAAGCATAAGGCAGCTCAAGGGATCATTGCATGAAAACACACAGGAGAGCTTTAGACTGGCACACAAGTGCTGTATTCTCATGGTAAGACAGACCTTTGTTGTACCACATTTTCAACATTTCCTAACTTAGCAGCTTTTACCTTTTACTGCTCAAGTGCCTCCCCTCTGCAAGAGCCTACCTAACATTGCTCCTGCCACAAAGCTGTGCTGTGTAAAGTGATGTGACCTGCTTTGTCACACTAGCAAAAACACAGAGGTATTCGGTAAGTTGTGAAGCACACACACTGCCAGCACCTCTGAAATGTGTTATCAGCAGCTCCTCCCTGCCATTATCCCCATGTTCAAGTAGTTAAAGAGTGACTACAAAGAAGATGGAGATTCCCTTTTTACAAGGAGTCACATAGAAAAGACCAGCGGTGATGGGCACAAGTTACTGCTGAGGAAATTCCCACTGAACACAAGAGGAAAATTCTTCCCATGAGAACAACCAGACACTGGAATAATCTCCCCAGGGAAGTAGTGACTCCCCAGTGTTGGACACTTAAGATTCAGGTGCACAGTGTGCTGGAACATCTAGTTTAGATCATGGTTTGCCAAGTGAGGTTGGACCAAATGATCCTTGAGGTCCCTTCCAACATTTATGATTCTATGAGATCTCAGATGAGTTTCCCCCCCTCTTGGACAGAGATAAGTCCCATATTGAACAAAAGTCAACTTCAAGCACAAGAAGCTCTAAAATCTGCACCTAACATTGTCCTGAGCACTTAGGATTTAATGAGGCTTTACCTGGGGCATCTTCTGTCCCACACTGGGACATCAGGTTGTTCTACTGGTAGCACTGCCACCAGATAAATACTTCCTACAGTCCCCTGGAGGAGCACACAGTGCATGGCATGGGATGCACGCTGGTTTCTATGCGATGCCTCAGGGAGTACGAGGTCAGTCGGGAGGGGAGCACTGGTGCATAAACATCCCATGGGAATCCCTGCTTGGAAAAATTGACTGGAAGGACAGAAACAAAGCTGTTATCCTCAGTTTAAGTGTCCCCATTCCGGATAATTGTTGTCATCAGTACTCCTAGGTGAGCTTCTCATCGAATCAACTGGGTTGGAAAACACCTTTAAGATCATCAAGTCCAACCATTACCAGGGAATGAGATGCTGCGGGGTCACACACATCTAGGCTGATAGCTCACAAACTGGATTTCTTTTTCCTTTTGTTTTCTTATAAAGCAGCTGCAAATCCTTGAACATTGAAGAGTTCACTCCAAATTCACCTTTCTAGGATACAGGTGGTGGTGATGGATGAGCAATCCCAAAGCACCCATTATCTCAGGGCAATGAGCTCCAGGCATTAATGGGCTTCTGCTGCTGGAGGAGCAGATACCTGCAGTGGTCAAACATCAAAACGACCTCTTAGAAGAAAAGGAGCTGAAAAATAAGGAAATCAAATCCCCCAAACCAGCTTTTCCTGCAGTAATTCGGGACATTCAGAGTTATTTTCCTGCTCAACCTTTTCAGTCAAGCAGCTCGGTTCTGTCCATGCGCCTTGAAAGAGGCTGCTGCTAGAAGATGAGGATCCTTTCAGCTGCTCCTTAACCACTTTCCTCTGGCTGTTCGCCTCAGGAACCATCAGAGGGCAGCAGCCTCCTTCCCAACCCTCACTGTCCCTTTATCCCTTTTCTCTTCTGCTTTGAAGGGAAGAGTGAAAAAAAAGAGGGAAAGAGAAAGAAAACTGCCTTAACTGTATATACAAAACCAATACGGTATTCACTTCTGTCTCTGAGACACAGAAACCAAAGGAAGAGCATCACCCAAATTGCACATTAACTATTGGTGCTCTAATCAACACCCCAACTCTGTGGACATCCTGGAATCAAGCATAAGGGGTACAGCATAGAGTGGTGGGTTGCTTATACATGCACTGGAAAAGGTTTCTGGGCTAGATCCCAATATTAGAAGAGCTACATTGCCAAAACAACTAAAACCCCAGAGAAACATGAGGCTTGTGGATGTTAAAACCCCAGAGAAACATGAGGCTTGAAGATGTTCAAAACCAATTAATCAGAGCTGCTGAATGCTAAAGGGTTACAAAGCTATTAATAGTGGTTAGAAATGCAGAGCCAAAGAGAAAAGGGGATTTTATACAGTCCCAATCTTCAGAGTAAGGGTAAAAATAGTGTGTTTAGCAGAGGTTACCAGGACATCTTTCAGTTATATTGCTTGATCAACAGGGCATGAGCAAAACCTCACTCCCAATAAAACAGTAAACTCAAGTATTTTCCAAACATGATACAAGAAATAGAGACATTCCCCCTGCAGTCCTGATCCAGCTCTGGGCCAGCAACACAAGAGGGATGTGGAGCTGTTGGAGCGAGTCCAGAGGAGGCCGCGGAGATGCTGCAAGGGCTGGAGCAGCTCTGCTCTGGAGCCAGGCTAAGAACAATCTGGTTTAGTGGAAAGGAATCCCTAAATATGTATATATGTAGTGATTAATAAATATATATATTTAAAAATAAATATATATGTATATATGTTTAAAAATCTTCCTGGGAAGCCCCAGGTGCTCCCTGAGGAAGAGAGTGGTCTCTACACATCCATGCTCCTGATGTGTGACGGCTTCTCCTGTCACTACACTGGAGATCCTGCAGTGGTGACCCAATTAACTCTGGTATATTTAGACTGTTTGCACGTATGTTTTTGCATGTTAAGGATCAGATTCATCTTCCATTGCTCCCATCTGCCAAATGGGACTGTTTGAGAGGAAAAGTGTCACTCAGTGTAGAGAAACTGAAACGAAGGGAAATGCTCATGAACTTTTGCAGCATAGGGCAATACATCAACGTATTGGTGCTTGGCCTGTCTATGGCCCCAAGGAAGCTGTCAGTGCTAATAAAGCCACTGAAAGATGGATGATATCCTAAATATAGGAGCCTCAATGAAAATCACTCATTATAATAAAGCTACAGCTTAATTTCCTAAGGACTTTGGGGTTCAGGGTAGATACTGCCTTCATCTGCCCATGCTCTAAGTATGCACAGTGTTTCTGGCCTCCTTACTGGACCTGAGGATTTCATACATGAGATGTCACGGCAAGGAGAAGGAAAAAAGGGATTTAATGTAAAGTGCCAAGAAATCATGGGTTCATGTTCAGTCACATAAAGACAATTAGCAAAACTAGTGAATTCTTTCACTGCACCGTTGCCAAATGCTTCAATACAAACTGTTTTAACAGCGGCTTTTGGCAGCAGTTTCCCAGCTAGAATAGCCTATGCCCAGGAAAACAGCCCAGCTTCAAAGGGCAGAGGGAACAGGACAGTAGGGTTCCATGGCAAATGCAGAACTCTGATTTGCACTAGAAAATGTGTTTCCTAAATGGTACCAAGCTATCCCTATGCGTTTACAGTCAGACACTCCCTGCAGAGCTGGGCCTTATACAAAGGTTCAACTGCACCACACCACGAACCACAGCAGTGTCACAGGGCCTTAGGAGAAGTCTCGAGTGGTCATATTAGATGCTCCATGAGATATTTGACCGTGACTACTCAATTTCTGTGATTATGCATGAGCAACAGACAATTCACATGATCAGCAGCTCAGCAGGGTAAGCTGCAAGGCTCATTGCACCTCATCCAGATTAACAAAGATCAGGTTCCCCATATTATGTTTGGATTCCCAAGAAGCTTTTCACAAAGTTCCCCAGCTAAGGTTTTTAAGGAAGCCACATAGATTGTGGAAGCCACATAGGAAGGGTCTTCCATAACATACATATAACATAGGTAAAGCAGGAACCTACAGTAGGAGTTAACGGCTGGATCTTGCAAAGGATGGAGGTCACCATTACCATTCCACAGGGACATGTGCTGTTCAGTATAGTCACATAGTGTAATGAGAAGTGATGCATACTGGAAAACAACCCCTGTTTCACACTTGAAATTATGCACATTGAGCTGACTCCGACTGAGACTTCAGGGGTTTCAGTGCTGTGCTCCACAGCTCCCAGAAAAGCTAACCAAACGTTGGGCAAAGAAGAAAGGGCTATAAAGGGAAAGAAGAGAGATGACAGGATACAATCCTATAAAAGAAAGGCACATTAGGAACTAGGAAGTTATCCATAAAGAGTTAATGTTCTCTTATTGGGCTAATACAACTTTAAAGAATAATGTTCATCACATACACACCTCTAATTAGCATCCATGCAGATATTGGTTCAAGCCTCTTCCCAAACCTTAATGTCACTTTTGACTCTGACAGAAGCACATTGCAGCACAGTGACTGAAAATTGCCTTTCCTGCTGTATCTTTCTGTGTTGGGAAAAACAGTTCTGCTGGCTTTATGCAAAGTAATTGGAGATAGGAAAGAATAGGAACTTTCATTGACTTGAGTGGGCTTTGGATCAAGTTGTGAACAAATTAACATGACAATAATGGGGATCTTTTCATGTTTATCCTGCAAAGGGAAACAGATGGGGATCAAAATATCCTCACTAATCTCAACTTCCTTTCCCCACCTCTATTTAAACAGAAGATAACACGGATTAGAGAGCCAAGAGCAATTGCTATGCTTCCACCATCAAGTTCTCCAGACACTTTAGCATCTTTTAGGGGAGCAAACAAAAATCAAAACAATTCCAAGAACACCTACACTGAACAAATCTGACTACACTGAGAATCAGGCACCTCTGCATACATATCCTATTAGATTGTTCCTGCAATAGTGATAGATTGCTGAAAGTTCTTAAGCACAGCAATGAATAAGTCAGTTCCAGTAGCACCATCCTTAGAAAACCTGTAAGCCAACTTATAATCACTGCAAATGAACCATGGTCAAGATCTTCATAAATACTTATATATAATTATTCCCATCAGAGCTTGTTGCATCATAAATATATTGGAACTACACAAAAAGACCTATTTATTTAGAAGATCACAGCATAACCACACTCAACAGAGCTGATTGATACATATGCAGATCAGATGTGCTCATCAGGCTCTGATAGTAAATCTTGTCTGCATCACAGCTTGGGATATCTGGGGAGAAGGCACTTACAGACGCTATTATCAGGCAGTGCTCCTTATCCAGTTCCCTCTCCTCAGGAAAAAAGGGGAATTACAAATGCCCTCTCCTCCTCAGCTCCCCAGCTTGCTCATTTCTCTACAGCTGTAATGCGTTCAATACAGCGTGATGAAACCAATACACAAACAACATTCATCACTCATTTCTTTCTCTCCCTCTTGTAAGGGTAGCCTCTGCCTTTTATTGTCCACACTGAAACATGAGCAATGCCATTGCTGTTGTAATATGGCTTAACAGAAGAAAGACAACAAATCACCGCAGAACTACCAAGTTATTGCATGATGACCCACTGTGGTTGTAAAATAAAACACATTCCAGTGCCGAGTGAGAAGGGTTGAAACCCACCTATCTGCTTGCTCAGCACAGAAGAGATTACTCATTTATAAGCAGCAAATCTCCACTTCCCAGTGGGTGGCTAAATCTGGAACCTCATAAATGACCCTGAACTGGAGAACTGAAGATAAGGGCTTAATTTCCTTTCATTTTTCCACATGTGTGATTTCTCCCCTTTGGGATGTAGTGGAGATGTCTCTACTTTTATGCCTGAATCAAAGACAAAGAGCTTGTGGTTAAGGTTGTGGTCACGGCTGGGAAATGCAGGAACCACAGATACGATCACTGTTCTGTCATGCACTGCAAAACCTCCTGAGCTAAGATTCCATATTTTAATACCATGGTCCTGAATTTAATTACATTAGAGCCATACGAATTCACCTTGATTTTCAAATGAGCAGCTTAGGTGCTCAGTGTACAGACCATGGTTTCCTTGGAAAACTGGAAAAGCCCCTCATCACACTGAACCCAGGTACCTTCTTGTGTATGTTAGACAACAGCTTATGGTTTGCAATGTAAAATATAAAGTCCTGATATTCTATCAGTCATCCCCTATGCAGGCAGGACCAGAGGCACACAAGGGATGTGGTCCTTGCCCAGGCCAGCTGGGCTGCAGGCTTCCAAGGCTGAGAAAGTTGGGGCTGTTCAGCCTGGAGAAGAGAAGGCTGCATGGAGACCTCATAGCAGCCTTCCAGTATCT